>OY747703.1:1925000-2140000 GCA_963556495.2 Valencia hispanica | reverse complement strand
TCCGTAAATCACAACCACTGTTATCATGATATCTAAATGAAATTGCAAATGCATGTTTTTTTTAAATGCTGTGCAGCCATAATCCATATAGACGTTAAACAGCCTCTTTGTTCTTGAGTTCTGTGCTACAGATTGTTTTATATTATGTGGTTGATTCAAATGTTTAGTTAATAACTGACCACTTTACACTTTAAGGCTTTATTACATTTTGTTTATAATAATTGAAACACTTAACGTTTTAAAAATTATGATAAAATACTTTTACTGTCATTGCTATTGTCCAGTTATTATACAGTGGCATCATAGGATCAACTGAATGGGTCCTGTATTAATATTACGATTGGACGGTATCTGAATGTGACTGTATAACTGTACTGTATTGCATAAATTGAGTTGATTTGAACTGAATTTTCTATAATTGGATATGAACAGACCAGACTGTGTTCAGATGATATTGGCGGTTGAACTGAATTGTAGAAGAGGGCTTGAAATCATTGGCATTTATAACCTGTATCAGTGCAATATGTGGAGAAAGTAAAGTACAGAGCCAAAAGCTCTCAATCATTATACACTAATTCTAGACCCTAATAAGAGCTGAGGAAAATGTAGCTAATAAAAGTTAGAATAGTTTAATCTGTCAGTCATGTTACAGCAGCAACAGCTGTACAGCTATTCCACAGGAGAAGTAAAAACATAATCTGGCTTTTATGCTAAGTGGGCTTTCTGGGGATAAAGTTGGTTTCTGGCATTAAGGCAACAAAGTAACTAAAAGCATGAAGTGGTGAAGTCAGATACCCGATAAAAAGACTGGACAGAATCTGAGTTAAGGAGGAGGCCAGAGCTAATTCTGAGAGACTACTGCTATCTACCTGCAGGCACTCCTGATAGAGTAGTACTCATTGAAGCAGTCTGGCCTGAAAAAGACATTGCAGACAGTTAATTCTGCCCATGTTCAGCAAGAACATCCAATTCACTTAGTGAACCTTCATAGTCTGAATGCAATTAAGCCAATTTGGATGAGAGGAAAGGGACCAAAAGCTTCCAGTATAGAGAGGAAGATGGTAGATTTTCCCTTTTTCACATCATGTTTGCTACGTTTTAAAACAGTGCACAACTAGTCACTTATAGCCGTGGTCAGTGGAGCCTTAAAAATGCCTACACAGTCCTTGAAAAACTTATTCAAAGTCACTAAAATTATGAAAATGATTGGAATTTTCAAAATAAATTTCATGATGCATTTTACTTCTGTGTCATCCATTTATTAGTATTCCAGCTTTATGCTGATAGCTGTGTGAGGCACTGTAAATATAAGCTGTGGCATGAGTGCAACTTGTATCTCATACATCAACTGTATTTGTAAATTATGCTAAACAGTAAAGGAACTTATACACTGTACACAATTATTAGGCAATCCTTAATGAGGATTTTTTTAATAGGGCTCCACAATCAGAGGAGCCCTGAGTTGATCCAAAATGTTAATAAACCTCAAACATGAATGTTTAAGAAAGTAAAAGTGAGGTTTTGGCTTTCTTAAGAGAATATCTTCGTGTTCACAATTAATGGGCAACTATTTCTTTGATTTTCATTTGTTTAAAGGAGAATTATAAACTCAAATCATTCCGATAAACATTTCTGACATTAAAAAAAGTCAGTGACCAATATAGTCCTCCTTCTTCTCAATAAGAGTGATCAGCCTCCATTCATGAGTCAGTTTCTGGATCTGTTGATCAGCAGCAACCCCAGCCTTCCAGACTCTGATTTCCTCCTGTTTAAGAACCGCCCACAAACTCTCATTTGGGTTCAAGTGAGGAAGAGGGCCATGTCATCAGTGTTTCATCTTTAATGCCTTTACTGGCCAGCCATGCAGAGGAATACTTGGATGTATGTGATGGAAACTTTTCCTGCATGAAAATCATCACATTTTAGAAAATGCAGACTTCTTCCTGTTCCACTGCTTGAAGAAAGTGTTTTCTAAGTTGATTTTGAGTCCATCTTCAACCTGAAAAGGTCCAACCAGCTCATCTTCAATAATACCAGCCCATACCAACACCCTATCTCCACCATGGTGACGTCTGACTCGAAGTGGAGCTCTGTTCGTTACTGATCCGCCCATGGGACCATCCATCTGGTCCATCAAGAGTCCCTCACATTCCATCAGTCCATAAAACCTTTGATAATCTGTCTTCAGATATTTCTTGGCCCAGTCTAGACGCTTCAGCTGATGTCTTGTTCAGCCTCCCTTAGGCTACCTTGGCCGTGTCTCTGAGCTCTGAACATGTGATACTTCTAGGTCCTCCAGGTAGCTTACAGTTCTGGATTATCACAGAACTGGAAGATAATGGCTTCCTGGTGGCTTCACGCTTGCTTTTTCTCTAATCCTTGGCAGGTACTTTGATTCTTTTTTTTCCTTTGTTTTCCCAACACATTTCTTGTGACCCTGTTGACTATTTGCAACAAAACATTTGTTGGTTCTGTGATGAGAGCTGCATCCTTCTGAGAGACTTTTGGTCATTTTTGACTTTTCAGAGTCAGTTAAATCTGAAGACGAGCAGGAAAAGAAAAGGTGGTGGAGTAGCAGTGCTTGTAAACAACAGATGGTGTCATCCAGGACATGTTACTGTGAAGTGCCGTCTCTGCTGCCCAGATGTCGAACTCTTAGCAGTGAGTTTTCGTCCATATTATTTACCAAGAGAGTTCACCAGTGTAACTTTGGCAGTTGTTTACATTCCACCTTCAGCCGTTGCCGACAATGCATGTGATGTCATCAGTTCCATTGTTGCTAAGCTACAGACACAGCACCCCAATGCATTTGTGGCAATATCTGGTGATTTTAATCATGCCTCGCTCTCTACTACACTTCCAACATTTCAACAGTTTGTCAGCTGCTCTACAAGAGAAAACAGGACCTTGGATTTCTTTTATGCAAATGTAAAGGATTCATACACGTCCAAACCAAGACCTCCACTGGGACAATCAGATCACAATCTTGTTTTTCTATGTTCAGAATATAAACCCCTTGTTCAGAGGCAACCTGTGACAAAACGAACTGTGAGAAAATGGTCACAGGAAGCTGAAGAAGCCCTGCAGGGTTGTTTTGCAACCACAGACTGGATGACTCTTTGCCAAGCACATGGAGAGGACATCAATGCCATGACTGAGTGTGTGACTGACTATATAAACTTCTGTGTGGACAACATCATCCCCACCAGAACAGTGAGATGCTTCCCGAATAACAAACCCTGGATCACCAGTGACCTGAAGGAACTGCTAAACAAGAAAAAAAGAGCCTTCAGGGAGGGAGACAGGGAATTATTGAGGAGTATACAGAAGCAACTTAAGGTCAAGATCAGAGACAGCAAGGAGGCATACAGGAAGAAGCTGGAGAACAAACTAGAGAGGAACAATATCCGAGATGTCTGGTCAGGAATGAGAAAGATCACAGGTTTTAAGGACAGGAAGGATTGGATAGATGGAAGTCTGGACAGAGCCAATGAACTGAACATATTCTTCAACAGGTTCAGTTCAGGAACTAGCTCAGCATCCACCTCTCCTGTTCCCAGCCAAACAGACATCCCACTCTCCTCTGATCAACAGTTTCCCTGTTACACCTCGGATGTTTTATCCTTCACCTCAGCCATGGACTCTTCTGATTCCACAAGTTTGACTTCAACAAAGTCAGGAGGTGCTGCTACCCCCTTTGCCTCCCCCTCCCACTTGTCTGTCTCCAAAAGTCAGGTGAAGAGGCAGCTGGAGAAACTGAACCGGAACAAGGCTGCAGGTCCAGATGGTGTCAGCCCCAGAGTCCTGAAGGCCTGTGCAGAGCAGCTCTGTGGGATTCTGCAGCACATCTTCAACCTTAGCTTAACTCAGGAGAAGGTTCCAGTGTTGTGGAAGACATCCTGCCTTGTTCCAGTACCCAAAAGAACTCACCCATCAGTCATCAATGACTATAGACCCGTTGCCCTGACATCCCACATCATGAAGGTCCTGGAGAGACTCCTGTTGGCCCCCCTGAGTAAGCAAACAAGAACATATCAGGACCCACTGCAGTTTGCTTATCGTTGTGGAGTTGGAGTTGAAGATGCCATCATCCACCTACTTCAACCAACCCACTGTCATCTGGACAAAGCAGGCAGCACTGTGAGGATCATGTTCTTTGATTTCTCTAGTGCATTTAACACAATTCAGCCTGATTTGCTTTGTCAGAAACTCCTGAAGACACAGGTGGAGCCCTCAACAATCGCCTGGATCAATGACTACCTGACAAACAGACCACAGTTTGTGAGACTGAAGAATTGTGTGTCAAACCAGGTGGTCAGTAGCACAGGAGCACCACAAGGGACCGTACTCTCACCATTCCTTTTCACTCTGTACACCTCAGACTTCCAGTACAAATCAGAGACGTGTCATCTGCAGAAATACTCAGATGACTCTGCAATTGTCGGGTGTATCAGAGATGGACAAGAAGCTGAATACAGAGAGCTGGTGGGCCGCTTTGTGACATGGTGTGGAAACAATCGTCTCACCTTGAATGTGAACAAAACAAAGGAGATGATTGTAGATTTCAGAAGAAACAGGGATAAGTCAAACACTGTTTCCATCATGGGAGAAGAAGTGGAGGTGGTTGAGGAATATAAATACCTCGGAGTTCACCTTGACAACAGACTGGACTGGAGGCGCAACAGTGAAGCCGTCTACAAGAAGGGACAGAGCAGACTGTACTTCTTGAGGAAGCTTAGGTCCTTCAAGGTTTGCAGCAAGATGCTGCAAATCTTCTACAAGTCTGTTGTGGAGAGTGTAATCTCTTCAGCCGTCATCTGTTGGGGTAGCAGCATCAGAGCCAGGGATTTAAAAAGGCTAAACAACCTGATAAAGAAGGCTGGTTCTGTTCTTGGGACAACTGTGGAAAATCTAGAGATGATAATGCAAAGAAGGATTCTTCATAAAATCAAAAAAATTATGGACAACCCTGAGCATCCTCTTCATGAGACAGTCATACAACAACAGAGCGTCTTCAGTCGGAGGCTTCTTCAGTTTCGCTGCAATACAGACCGCTACAGGAAATCCTTCCTGCCCACAGCCATTATCATCTACAACAACTCCTTAAAGAATTAATTATATGAGCTATACCAACACTTAATTTCCCTCTGGGATCAATAAAGTATTTTTGAATTGAATTGAATTTGAATTGAAATCTGTCCCATCTGGCCCATTTTGCCTAAAGAAAATAAGCTGCCTAATAATGATTCCCACCTTGATATGGGTGTTGACCTCCCATAGGCCACACCCTCCTTCATCACCCAGATCACCTGCTATGATGAAATCCATTCAAGTTTATTCAGCGTGGAGAATGATGATAAAAATGATGATATGATGGAGACATTCAACAGCTCACAGAACTTTGTTTGTCTTTTCTTTGTCATCTCGTCAGATGTTCATACGTCTTGCGCGTGCTCCTGTGTTGGGCAATGAAACATACAGTAGCAGAGCATCCAAACTTTCTATATATCATCACTAGTTGGAATTACTCCAAAACTTAACTTTGGTTTATCTCAGTGTCTTTCTCTCCATAGAAGCAACACCTGGTCTGGTATCCTGCTCAGTTGTGATACCCTGTTGAACGGAGGGCATCGGCTGGGATGATGCTCCCAGTAATTGAACGACCTCCCTCTCCTGTTATCAACTTTTTACTTTCTTAAACATAGAAAGTTCTCTTACATTTGTTCTTTCTGTGTCTTTGCTCTGTCTTCACAAACCCCCAGTCAGTCGTGGCAGATGACCGCTTGTACTGAGCCTGGTTCTGGTTCTGGTTCTGTTGGAGGTTTCTTCCTGTTAATGGGGAGTTTTTCCTCTCCACTGTCGGTACATGCTTGCTCAGTATGAGGGATTGTTGTGAAGTCAACGACACAACGCAGGCGACTGTCTGCTGTTGCTACATGTTGGTCCAGGAGGAGTGAATACAGCAAGTTAATGACTCGATGCAATCTGCTGGGATTCCGTAGATAGAAAACTTTGAAACTGTTTGGAATGTTTGTATGATTGAACTGGAATGACCTGTAAAGTGCCTTGAGATTACATTTGTTGTGAATTGGGGCTTTATACAGTGAGTAAAAAAGTATTTAGTCAGCCACCAATTGTGCAAGTTCTCCCACTTAAAAAGATGAGAGAGGCCTGTAATTTTCACCATAGACATACCTCAACTATGAGAGACAAAATGAGAAAAATAAGTATTTGTTCACCTACAAATAAGCAAGATTTTTGGCTCTCAATCTGCAATAGGTAAGCAGCTTGTTATGAAGAAATCAACTGTAGGAGCAATTATTAGAAAATGCAAGGCATACAAGACCACTGATTATCTCCCTATATCTGGGGCTCCATGCTAGATCTCACCCTGTGGGGTCAAAATAATCACAAGAACGGTGAGCAAAAATCCCAGAACTCCATGGGGGGACCTAGAGAATGACCTGCAGAGAGCTGGGACCAAAGTAACAAAGGCTACCATCAGTAACACACTACGCCACCAGGGACTCAAATCCTGCAGCGCTCCAAAGGTCCCCCTGCTTAAGTCAGTACAAGTCCAGGCCCTTCTGAAGTTTGCTAGGGAGCATTTGGATGATCCAGAAAAGGATTGGGAGAATGTCATGTGGTCAGATGAAACCAAAATAGAACATTTTGGTAAAAACTCTACTTGTGTTTGGAGGAGAAAGAATGCTGAGTTACATCCAAAGAACACCATACCTACTGTGAAGTATGGGAGTGGAAGCATCATGCTTTGGGGCTGTTTTTCTGCTAAGGGACCAGGGTGACTGATCCGTGTAAAGGAAAGAATGAATGTGGTCATGTATCGTAAGATTTTAAGTGAAAACCTCCTTCCATCAGCACTAAAGGGCATTGAAGATGAAATGTGGCTGGGTCTTTCAGCATGACAATGATCCCAAACACATCGCTCGGGTAACGAAGGAGTGGCTTCATAAGAAGCATTTCAAGGTCCTGGAGTGGCCTAGTCAGTCTCCAGATCTCAACCCCATAGAAAATCTTTGTAGGAAGTTGAAAGTCCATGTTGCATAGCAACAGGCCCAAAACATCACTGCTCTAGAAAAGGTCTGCATGGAGGAATGGGTCAAAATACCAGCAACAGTGTGGGAAATCCTGGTGAAGACTTCTGTCATTGCCAACAAAGGGTATATGACAAAGTATTGAGATCAGCTTTTGTTATTGACTAAATAATTACTTTCCACAATAATTTGCTAATAAATTCTTTAAAAATCAGACAATGAGATTTTCTGGATTTTTTTCTCATTTTGACTCTCATAGTTGACGTATACCTATGATGAAAATTACAGCCCTCTCTCAGCTTTTTGAGTGGGAGAACTTGCACAATTGGTGGCTGACTAAATACTTTTTTACCCCACTGTAATAAAACGTTGAATTGAAAGTTGAATTGAATTGAAATCCCTTCAGCTCAGGAAACCTGTAGGAAAACGTTGTAATCAAACCACGCGAGATGGCTGAAGACCGCTGCCTGGAGACCCTGATATAGATGATGTCGTTAAACGTTTTTTGTTTTCACGACAACTTGATCCAAACATTACAAGAACAGTTGTAACTAGCTGTAGATTTGAGTCGGGAAAACTATGGCATTTTTAAAGGCAGTTTTGTAATAAACTTATTGTTTGCTGAGCTGTTCCTAGATCAGTACAACAATGTGAAGAGAGGGTTGATGTTGTTAAGCACATCTTAAGTTAATACTTAATGTATATAGAATATTCAAACATACCCTGATTAATACTTTGGCTGATGAGTGTGAATCCTTTGAAAATGTTTCAGATGGTGAGGGTCCCGACCCACCAGAACAGTTAACTGCCATCAAACTGTCAGACTCACGGTGAGTTCACAAAGACTAACTGGTCTTTGGAACACTCTGGAAATCATTGCTCTTCTATATTCAGAAATGTTTTCACGATTTGTTTCTTTTTGTTTTTATCTGCATGGATGCAAATCATTTTCCAACCAGTCAGAGTTACTGCCTGTTACAGAGCGGTTTGTCCTGCTGTTATTGTCCAGTGTTGGATCCCAGACTCTTCCTCAGAGAAAGGGAACCATTTTCCTGGGAAAGCCAACAGAGATTAATTTGGTGTTTGTCTTGTTGAAGGATTGCTTTGAAGTCTGGTTATGGAAAGTATCTGGGCATCAACTCTGACGGTTTGGTGATGGGGCGCTCCGACGCCATTGGCTCAAGAGAACAATGGGAACCTGTCTTCCAGGATGTGAGTAAATCTATATATGTTTCCTTTGTTAATGACTCTGAGCCGATTTTGTAACTTCAGTTCCTGTCTAGGCCTTGAGGAGCAGCTAGAAATTCAATTCAATTCAAAAATACTTTATTGATCCCAGAGGGAAATTAAGTGTTGGTATAGGTCATATAAATGTGAGACTTTATAGTACTTTGTTTCCCTGTTCCAGCTTTTTATTCTTGCCATTGCAGGTTTTGAATGAGTCACTTCTTTTAAATGTTTAGTGATGCATTTTAGACTCCACTGGAGCCTGGATGTTGCTGCTATCCAAACTTGCACCTGAAGGCAGTTTCATTAATACAAAAACAATTTCATTTCTAATTGCCTTCATTATCATTATGTCTTCCAACTGGTGCTGTAGGCACTCGTGTTAGTTTCTTTTAATCATTTGGAGCCATTTACTTCACAGTGGGGCTCTATTATCTAATCAGTTATTTTATACTGATTGTGTACAAAAGATGAAAGCTTTATAATATTGTGTCAACATCAGGCAGAGATCTACCTTTTTAGTGTAATCAAATGTTATTTCGTTCAGGGGAAGGGTCTCGAAACTTTTTACATTGCAGGCCAAAAATGAAAGTTAACCAACACCCCCCCCCCCCCCCTCAAAAAAAAATAATTTTATTGGAAATATTTCTTTCTCATCTTTAGCAATACATTAAACATGGAATGTTTTGTAATAAAGCAATGGCCTGATTTCTTTAGAAAAGAACAAATGATTGGTCTAGAAAAGGATCTCAAACGGATGCCTTAATAAAAGAACGGCGTAAGATCCCTTCTTTTCGGGGGTAAATGTAGCTCCCGAAAATCTTTTTAAGCAGATAGAAGATAAATTTGTCAGTTTATATCTGTCCTACATAATCAATCAAGCGTCAATCTACATCATCCTTGTACCATGGGCCACACAACATTATTCCAAGGGCTGCAAATGGCCCAGGGACACACTTTGGGCACCATTTCAGCATTTTCAGCTCTGGATCAAATAAGAGGTGGGGCGTTCTTTTAGGACTACTATTAGTTATTTTTTCTGTTACCTTTGTGAAGGTTTGGTGCGTTCAGTCAGAGGGATCTTTGCACATTATCCAGAAACTTCTCTAATGCCCTGTTCTCCTCAGCCAAGCCTCCTGGTTTTCTATAGTGTTCACATCATGGAGCTGAGTTGAGCTGGATTTCTCTGCTAAAACACCAAAAACACAAGGAAGACGATACTTTAGGTTAGATTAAGTTAATGAATTTAACTTCTAAGTTGGGCTTGTTTCTGTGTGGGGATGAGATTGGTTTAATTTACAGCTTTTTGCACCAGGGGTTCCAACAAGTGTGCAAGGTGCAAAATAGGGATGGTAAAGTTATTGGTGGAGTGAAATTTGAAATAATTAATTTAAAGGAAAGTTTCAGAAACTTAACTTTCCTGTTTCTCAGGTTTTCATACCAAAATATGTTTGCAGTATTTTATCCTTAGATGGTTTTTGTTATTTTTTTGACGCCTCGGCTAAGGATGACAGGTTAAAACGAGCTCTAATGATAAACAATCAACTTGTCATCCTGTCTTAACAATCCATGGCTTGTTTTGGTTCAAACCTTACATTTTAAGAGATATATTTCACATCAGAGATGTGGTATTTGTTATGTTTTTGTCACAACAAGCCATCTCACTGCAATTGTGTTTAATCTCTTTTTTTCTGCTCTGCCTCAGGGTAAAATGGCTCTGCTGGCTGCAAATAGCTGTTTCATCTCCTACAGTGACGATGGAGACATTGTGGCCAAGAGCAAGTCAGCAGGGGACGGCGAGATGCTGAAGGTGATACAAGATGTTTCTGTTTTCTCCAAGGAGTCATGTTAATCCTCTGAATTTTTGTGCATGCCGTCTCTGCAGGGACTTGACTGGTTAAAGAGAAGAGGGAAGATGTTAGCCACCTCACGGAGGGATGTCAGGGTGTTGTTATTCAATGTACACCTTGTCTCTTTGTTTTTCTCCCCCCGATGAGTAGATCCGGACTAACACAGAACGAGAAGTCAAGCATAAAGATGACATTGCAGATGAGGACAGAGGAAATGTGAAATCCTGTGAGGTCAATTATGTGTAAGTTATCACTACAGTTTATAATAATATCAGTCATTTAGCAGCATGATTGATACCTCCATATCTATCAGTCCTTTCTGTTTTGATCTGCAGCTCATAATGTCCAGAACAAAAATGCATCACAAGCTCGTCATTGTAGCTTAAAGGGGATTTTTTAAAAATGGTTTACATTCATGTTTTATGCAGTGATGACAACACATAATATTCCCCCATAACAGTCATGTAAGAATTGTATAATCTGGAAAACCTTTACTTGGAAAATTATGGAATTAGATTTATTATCTTACAGATCTAGATAGTTTGTAAAAGGAAGAGAGAACTATCAGTATGTGAACTACACAGAACAGAACATTACATTTCTTCCATAATAGTGGTTACAATGTTCACATAGAACAACTTTTATCTCGTTTAAATAAATCTTGAGTTTTCCTTAATCCATTTATTAAACCATATATTTTCACACAGATGGCCTCGGTGGTTTCCTGTCACTCTTTGCATCCAGTCACCAAAGGCCACTGAGTTCTGCTTCTACAACTTTAAGTCTTGAATGAAACATTTTAGGCCCATTTGGGAAACAGCAGAGTTTCTGTTTGTTCCCACTTTATTTATTCACTTACTTATTTACAGTCAGTGTTTTATTTTCATGGCTTCTGGGGTTTACATATTTAAAGCCTGATAACTGTACAAACGTATGCTGTAAACCTTTGTTATCATCTTGTACTTTTACATTGAAAGTGAAACATAAATTGAGCATGAAATCTAGGTGTTTTGAGTTTGGATAAGTAAAAACTGTTCTATCAAAGATCGGTGAAACGGTACACCAGAAAAATGCTACATTCTTAGCTCTGTTTTACCTTCTTTTACACAGGAAATAATCTAATCTTTCTTGTAATGAAAATAGAATCAAAATTAATTTTGTGTCGACTGTATGGCCCAAAACGAAACCCCTGGGGAAAATAAACAATAAAACGTCTCTAAAATCACCTGTTTTGACGCTAACTGAACACTAGGTGGTGTTTGTTCAGAGGAATGGTGTTAAGTATTGTAGTAAACTAGTTATTAAAACTCTCTCAGGCATCACAAAGAAGACATGGCAAAAATTAAGCTTGATTTGAATGCTATAGACAAAAATATACACTTTGACCTTCCATTAGTCATCCTAAAATATCTCCACTAAACACTGCTGAGTGAAAACAAGCTGGTGGGTCGTCAACCTGCTGCATGTCATTATTATCAGCCATGACTGCATTAGGTTGGTATGGAGAGCTTTAGATGGTAGAGTTATCTGCTCACTTTATGTCCTGGAAATGGGAAAACGTAACAGAAGTTAACTCTAAACCACATTAAAAGGCCTCTGTACGAGTTAGCCTTAGTGTTGATTATACTTCAGACTATGTGTTTGTTCATTTGGATGTTTCATTTGAATTTAGGAGGCAGCTCAGTTTAGAAGGTGACATGTCTGAGATGGTTTGGACATGTGCACAGGAAAGATAGAGGAAACATTGGACAAAGGATGCTTAATGTGGAGCTACCAGAGAGGCAGGGAAGGACGTAATACAGGACGACATGCCTAGGGTTAGTGCAGCCGAGGAGAATGTGAGGAATATGGTTTTAAGGGTTTTGAAAAGGAAATTGAACACCTTTTGTTTAATTTATACCACAGTCACTATTTTGTATCTGCTTTTCGTTTCAAGGAAAACAACAACATGGCAAAATATAGCTCCAGGATCTCCGTTTGATACTGTAGCATACAGCATTTGTCCACCGGCTGAGCCAGGCTACCACAGAGCTTTGGGAGATAACCACACATGCGCACCACTGTTATGACCCAATAGTAACGTTTTTTAATCCTATGCTGTACCATGCAGACCCTTTACTTAGTCGCTTGAAAGTGTAACTGATGGCTTGACCCGCTTTTTGATTCATTTAACTAATAATTGTCTGAGCCATTAGCCATAGACTATTAGAATTTCTAAAACCCTGTCCTGATGCAGCAGAACACTGTCACTTCCTGTCCCTTAAAACCAATAGGAACTATTCAGAATGTGAGCAACACACACACAGTAAAGACAGGACAGGATTTACAGATGTATCTACACAGCAGCATTCACAGCGAGACAGGAAGCAGTGTCACTACAGCTTCAGCATTTTTCAGATATTTTAAAAAAATAAGTCATTTACTTAGTTGAATTGGAACATTGGTTTTATTCAGAGCCTAGAAACACATTTAATTAGATTATTTCTATCATTTCAAGCACTTGTCTTGATGTTGTTGAATTTCCTTTTCATTTGTTCCACAGTTTAATCTTTTATATGTTTTTAAATATAGACCTTTATGTATTTCTGGTTTACTGCTTATTTCTTATGTTTCTTATATGTATGGGAAACATATATATATATATATATATAAAACTCAGCAAAAAAAGAAACGTCCTCTGACTTTCAACAGTTTTTACTTTCAGTAAACTCAATGTGTGTAAATATTTGTATGAACACTAAAAGAGTGAACACCATAAGACATAAACTAAAAATGTTTCACAGACATGTGACAAACAGAAATAGAATAATGTGTCCTTGAATGAAGGGAAGCTCAAAATCAAAAGTAGCAGTCAGTATCTGGTGTGGCCACCAGCTGCTTGTGGTACTGCAGTGCATCTCCTCCTCATGGACTGGACCAGATTGGTCAGTTCTTGCTGTGAGATGTTACCCCACTCTTCCACCAAGGCACTTGTTAGTTCCTGGACATTTCTGGGGGAAATGGCCCTAGCCCTCACCCTGCGATCCCAGATGTGCTCAATGGGATTGAGATCCGGGCTCTTCGCTGGCCATGGCAGAACACTGACATTGCTGTCATGCAGAAACTCACACACAGAACGAGCAGTATGGCTGGTGCCATTGTCCTGCTGGAGGATCATGTCCGGATGAGCATGCATAAAGGGTACCACATGAGGGAGGAGGATGTCTTCCCTGTACCGCAAGGCATTGAGATTCCCTGCAATGACAACAAGCTCAGTCCGATGGTGATGTGATATACCGGCCCAGACCATGACAGACCCCCCACCTCCAAATCCATCCCGCTCCAGGGTACAGGCCTCGGTGTAACGCTCATTCCTTCCACGATAAACACGAATCCGTCCATCAACCCTGGTGAAACAAAACCGTGACTCATCAGGGAAGAGCACTTTTTGCCACTCCTGTCTGGTCCAGCGAAGGTGGGTTTGTGCCCATAGGCGACGTTGTTGCTGGTGATGTCTGGTAAGGACCTGCCTTACAACAGGCCTACAAGGCCTCAGTCCAGCCTCTCTCAGCCTATTGCGGACAGTCTGAGCACTGATGGAGGGATTGTGTGTTCCTGGTGTGACTCGGGCAGTTGTTGTGGCCATCCTGTACCTGTCACACAGGTGTGATATTCGGATGTACCGATCCTGTGCAGGTGTTGTTACACATGGTCTTCCACTGCGAGGATGATCAGCTGTCCTTCCTGTCTCCCTGTAGTGCTATCTTAGGTGTCTCACAGTGCGGACATTAGCCACATCAGCAGTCCTCATGCCTCCCCGCAGCATGCCTAATGCACGTTCACACAGATGAGCAGGGACCCTGGGCATCTTTCTTTGGCTGTTTTTCACAGTCTGTAGACAAGTCTCCTTAGTGTCCTCCGTTTTTAGAACTGTGACCTTAAATGCCTACTTTCTGTAAGCTGTTAAGGTCATAACGACCATTCTACAGGTGCATGTTAATTAATTAAATATGGTTAATTGAACATGCATGGAAAACATTGTTTAAACCCTTTACAATGAAGATCTGTAAAGTTATTTGGATTTTGGACATTATTGAAATAATATAATATTTTGGATTATTGTTGAAATACACAGTCCTGAAAAAGGGACGGGTTTTTTTGGCTGAGTTTATATATGTATGTATGTGTGTAGATATATATATATATATATATATATATATATATATATAGTTATATATATATATATATATATATAATCCAAATGTCAAGAAGTGGCTCAGTGCTATTAAAAATTTTTTTTGAGCTGTTGCCCTAATTACATGACTGTAATTCAGTGACGCAAGACTGGGGGGGGGTTACAGTTCACCAAGGGGAACAGTATTAACCCGTTCAGACCTCAGCCTTAAAATGCCCGTCTGGACTTTTCCCTCCTATTTTAGCTGTAAGAAGGGCAAACAATGTTAAAGGATTAAATTGATTATTGGACTTATGAATTGATTTTCAAATTCTTTTATAAGAATCGATTCAGAATCAAAGAATCAATAATTTTTTTTAACACTGCACTTATATTAAAATACTATATTTGTAACATTTTATGTATCCATCTCTTATTACTCTTTGGTTTCTTTTATTACACTTTATTATTTCACTTTCTTTCTCCAGTGTTTTCTGAATGATAAAGTAAAACAGAAGCTGTTTCCTCTACAGTAACAGCTGTCATGTCTTTTCTACAACTTTTACTGCATCTTATCCTCCTCTTTGTATGTCTTAACAGTTTTTTTCCCTCTTATATCTTGTAAAGTACTAATCTTAGCACAAAGTTGTCTGAAAATTGCCTTTATAAATAAAGCTTGATTGAAAGAGAGCAGCGGAATTGAGATGTATGAAATAATCCTTTCTAAAATGTTCAGATGTGAACTTGTTTTCCCATGTTAAAGCTCAGCGAAGATCAACAGACTCATGTAAAACCTGTCGTTATTTGGAGCTGAAGTGTCATGGTTAAAACAGAAATATCATCCAAAAATGTGCTATATTTGCCTTCCCCAACTGTTACATTGAGTTAGACAGTTTTTGCCTTGATGATAGAATTGTTTGGGGCGATTGTGTGTATTGTTAAATCCATATAGCCATCACATTGGATGTGTAATGGTTATGTTTCAGGACACTGACATTTTATAGCAGAGACACCTATTCGCCTCCCCTGATGTTAGTGCTGAAGCATTTTATTCAGATTGGAAAGATTTTGACAGCAAAACTGAACGAGATGGCACCTTTAAGCATCCGCCTCATCAGGGCCGTCCCTCAGAGGTGTTGTTGATGGTCTGCAGTTAGTGTGATGAGAGGAAGCATCGCAGCATTTCACTGTTTTTCTGCAGCCCATTAAAGTTGCAAACAATATGTCTGAGGCCGTTTTTTTTCAGTTGGCATGCTTTAGATTGTGTTTTGCACTCTATTTGTTTTAGATGAATGTTGGGAAAATGGACTCATCATGCTGACATGTTGATAATGGCTGCCCTTGAGCCCTATGTCGTGATGTAGTGTTTAGCACGTGAAATGCCTTTCAAGATGGAGTGCAGTCTGGAAATCATAAAACACCAGTCGAGCAAAGACAAACTAAATGTCAGAAGGAGCTTCAGACCAAAAGGCCTCAGGTTGTTTCCAGCACCGTTACAGATAGTTCAGCGTAGCTTAAATGCCTAATTATTCCTACCAATCCCACTGCTTGAATTATAACTCTCCACATGGCTGCTGCTGCCTTTATGTACTGTTGTTCCTGTTCTTCATTATCTGAATGTTGTTTACTAACTGCTGATGAAATCAAGAACACCTTGTTCCTTTATTACAACTGAGGTATGTTTATTCTCTGTATGACAGGAAGAAATTTCAGAGTTTTCAAGACAGACGGCTCAGGGTTAATGAAGACGACGCCTCTACGCTGAAGAAAGCCAGGGTGGATGGAAAATTTCATGAAGCTTTGCTGGACAGGTATGAAAGCAGGAAGAACACGCTTGCTTCACATTGCAACATCACACCACAACCCCAAAGTTCAACGTGTTTCATTGGGCTTTAATGTGCTGGACATGATAAACTGTTTTCTAAAATCTGAAAAGAGTGCTGTAAATTGACCAATTTAGCAATGTATTGCAAAAATATATATATTCTCTACATAATAACATAAAAAATAAATAATAGACATTCCAATACAGAGTTGCTTTACTGTTTCTTGCATAGTTTAATAATAGTATTTCTCATATTTTGTGGATATTCAGTAAAAATATCCAACTAAAGTGATATTTTTAGACTCTGGGTTACACTGGTTGTGAAATGTTTTTTGTTTTTGTTTTTTGCAGGAGAAGCAAAATGAAAGCAGACAGATACTGCAAATGAAGCCTCGTTGGATTTCTGTTAAAAGTCCTGCGTTTTTTGCTGATCTGGTTGTTTTTTGTTTTTATATTTTAAAAATAAACCTTTTACTGGTTAATATGACTTTAATGCTTGTTATTTCTTTGACTGCCACATTTCCAGTTGTTGTGATGACCTATGAACTTCAGGTGTAAATAATGGACCAGTGGGTGTCCAAGAGTGGCATCGGAGCCTGTAGCGTTCCCAGTGGGCTCAAATGACCTCTAGGATATATGGAAATAACTACATGTATGATTTATTTATCTCAAGGTCAACCGGTTTGGCTTGAAGCTGTGCGTTGCATTGATTACTTTTTTGATGAACCATGTAAAACAGCACAGGAAGGCGCATACAGTAGTCAAGATGAGGGGAGGTAAAACACTTAGATTTATTATCTGCTGTGTTGTTTGTGTGAGAAATACACAAAATCATTGGTGCAACAAATTAATTGTAGCACAAGATGCTGTACATAATGTAATAAGGTAAAGAGGCCTAATCCTAATTAGAATTAGAAAGTTAAATGGGTTTTACTGTTGGAAATCCTAAAGTTTAAAGACGTGACTGAAGCGGCTCATCTGTCAGCACTTTAGGTGTTCAGGAAGCCTGAAGCAAAAGGGAAAATTAAAAGCCGTTTCATATTATGTAGTATTGATCTTGTAAATATTGTGTTTGTCTGACTAGTTTACCCAGGAGCCCTGGATTATTTCTGTTTTAGGCCAAAACGATTTATTGCTTCATCTGTGAACAGATTTATAAATCTTCCCCTGAAGTGAGGAAAACTCTGGAGGGATTCAGGAATGTGTCTATGGACATAACCATCTGATATTACTTAGACTCGCTAAAGTGTTCACACCTCTGTAATGTCTTGGATTTAGGTCTGAACTTTGACTAGACCATTCTAACAGATAAATGACCCAAACCATCTTATTGTAACTCTTGAATTATGTTTATAGTCATCCTGCTTTATCATCATCCATCTTTCCATCGACTCTGGCCAGCTTCCCTTTCCCTGATTACAGCAGAGCATTCCTACAGCATGATGCTGCCAACACCATGTTTTTCCACTGGGATGGTGAGTTCAGGGTGATGTACAGCATTAGTTATTTTACCGCTCACAGTGGTATGCATGTAGGTTCAGACCAGAGCGCCATTCTCCACATATCCGTTTTCCTTCTTGTGGTGGACTTTTTCTGCCACTCTTCAAAAAAATATATTTTTTAAAATACAGGTTTATGGATGGCCTGACTAATATTACTGTCAGCAGATTCTCCCACCTGAGCTGTCCAGCTCCTGCAGAGTCACCATGGGCTTCTTGGGTGCTTCTCTGAGTCATCACTGCCAGGTGGACTCTGTTTTCTGATTGGGTGACTTCTGAAACTTGTTTGTGCTGGATTTTTATTTAGGGGTGTTAGAGTAAAAGAGGCACGCCATATTTTAGGTTTTTATGAACATTTTGAAAAACATGAATTATGATCCTTCTTCCACACAGTGTTGGCCACATAAACCAGAAGTTTGTGGTTGTAAGGTGACAAACGAGCAATATAAAAGGTGCTGTTCTTATGGCCTCTTCATCCTCATTTCTATTGCTAAGATATCACCATGGTGATGATGGTATTAGTAATAAATAATTGGTGGGGGTATGTATGAGAAGCCAGAGAGTCATTTCACATTCAAGTCATTTCTGTTTTAATTTCAATGCTTTTTGCAGAAACATCTTCCAAAGACAGAAAAACACCTGACATGTGTCCACCTTTTAAAAGGTCATGACTTCAAGGTCTAAATCACACTGCCTTGGTTAAAACGATCACATTAATATTTAGTTGCTTAAGGCATGAATTTTCATTAGATAAATGTAATCAATATTATCCCATTTATTACCTAATATTTCTGTTAATGTTTTCACTTTTTTTGATAAATAGAAACAAGCTCCAATGTTCCATTTTCCCCAGCAGATTCCAAACATCCACTCAGGTTCAGGTTTTCACACTGGGGACCCACAGGCTTCTCCTCCCTGAACCACTCTTCTACAATCTGTCGTCTTCCAGTATTCCGCCATCATCAGGGGAGGTAAAAGTCTTTGGATGGAAAAGCCTGGTCGTTCCTGATATTCAGATTTTAGAGCCTCATTCTCTCTACCGCTCTTACTGTAATGTTCTCATCACTACAGAGTGAATCTAGACTTGTCTGATAACATAACTTTTCATATTGCTCCTGAATCCATCATTTATTTTTCTTTATTAAATTGTACTCGTTTCAGTGTTAAGCTTATGTTTTTATTTTTTTAAACACTAAATTGCTTTAACAATTTAACCAAGAGTTTTTTATTGATTACTTTAACTTGACCAAATGTTTAGGTGATCTCTGATCATTTCTTTGACAGAGATAGGTTATGTTGGAAAGGTTTTTTTTCACTCTAATTTAAAGCCTCTCTTAAAGGAACAGACAGCCATTTAATTTTATGACCCCTGGGCTCTCTCGGGCTCTTATTTTACCTTCCAGCGTGCTCGTTCATTTCTGTAAAAAGGAGCAATAAGAAACAACAGACACAGTTATATATTTTAACAGCGAGACGTCGTTCGCTGGGCTCAGTTCTCTTAACTGAGCCCAGTTCTACGTCAGCATAGTTTTTATTGAAACACGAGTTGCATGAAACCCCTCCCACATCGATCCTTGTTCACAGAATAATGGTCAAAGCTTCTTCACTTAAGGGAACGTATGATGTACTACATTCTTCTTGATTGTTCACTGTTTCTAAGTGTATCCACATGCACTACAGAATTAAACCTTCATACAACAACCCTGTGCACTCTGTATGAACTCTTAGACAACTCATATATTGAGCAGGAACATAATTTTTAAAGGTCACATGCAAGACATCCATCAGCCAGAACACAACCCCAAGGATCACATGTCTCCTCAAGCAGATTTCCTTTCCGTTTCCCCCTGTTAGACAAGAAACTTAATTTTACACACAAAATAAATGTACTTTCAACATTTACAGAATTTTTATCTCTTCAGTTACTATGATGATTAAAAATGCATTTGTCTGCTCTTAATCCAGTTTTCATTTCATCAGTCTCAGCTGTCAGCCTTACCAGGGTCTTCCATGGTGACGTGTGTCTGAAGAGCGACTGGAAAAACTCCGGACTCAGTTGTCTCTCACTTTCCAAAATATCTCTGATGTTCATGTGTGGAGACCACTCACATTGTTGGTACATGTGTTTATCTTTAGTTTATTATTTCTGTGTTCCATTTGTCTCCAAGTTATGAAACTAGAACGTGTTCCAGTTGAAGGTAAGAAAATCAGAAGGAAGTTATTCTCATTAAGCCAACCTAAGTTATGTCTTTGAAGATTTAAGGGACATACTCATGAAAACCTGAAATAATTCATTTTAATTAGAAAGATCGCTATGTTTATTATGTGGCACAGACCATGGTTTGTTACAAAAATAGAATTTTATGGGGTTTTTTAACTGATTATGGAGTTGCAAATTCATTAGCGTAATGCGTCCAATGAAGAATTTCAAGGTTTCACCACAATATAGCATCATAAATATTCAAGCAATTTCATAAGAAATGTATATACATTTCTTTAAAACTATATAATTTAACAGAATATGATCAGCTATAATGCTTTCCTATTTTGTATTAAAAATATTTGTAATGTGTAGCTTACATTACGTTGCACTCTGTTCATGGCCCTGTCATAAATACAGCACTTTTAAAATAAAGTAATTTTTACACATAATACACCACAAAGAAGACAAGACAAAAGATGGCTACAAGGTAAGGTTTTTTTTTTTTTTTACTTTTTATTGACGTCAACGTTACATTTTCTATTGTTACATTTTGTCATTTTACCTGACTGTAACGAAAGTCAGGTAAAATGACAAAATGTAACAATAGACGTACAAAGAGGTAGCTGTGGCCAAAAATAACTAAAAAATAACAAAAAGGAAAGCAGAAGGAATCCAATAACTAAGGCATGGAGTAAAAGATAAATACACTTGTGATGTCTGTACAATTTTATGTTTACATATAACTAGAGGTTTTCCATAAGTTTGAGTTCCTCTACCAAGTTAAGATTCACAGCAGTCTTTTTTCACCATATATTTCAGTGATGAAAAGAAAAGTCCCAGTTCTTTGTGAAAAGCAACAAACTTTGGTCTAGTTTTTAGCAATTTGTTTTTATGTATAAAATGTTTTCCTAAAATAAGGCTACAAGGTAAGATTGTTTGGCATTAATTGATGTTGCTAATTGATAAGTTTATCTGTACATATGCCTACTTCCACACCATAGGTGATCATTACCGTAATGTGTAATATTTCATGTCCTTAAAAGGTAATTAATTAGATAGTTTACTGCAGAGAAAGTTTTAGGGACCTCAAACTGTTGGCGAAAATTTTTGGACGACTCATTCTAGCATCCCGCCATTTGAAGCTAGTTTAGGGAAATTTCATTCATTACCAAAATGCATAGCTTTCATTACCATGTAATGTGGAGGCCCGTTGCGGTAATGAAACATAGCATAATGGTAATGAACAGTTTAATTTATAATAGTTTAGAGTACACAGAAACTTTATTGAAAAATGTTGTCTATTAGACAGTAACTAAACTGTTTATTATTGTCAATATGTTTTTGCTGACGTATGCTAACTTTCCTCTAACATTCCTCAATATGAAGAGCAAGAGAAAATGAGCAAAAGAGGGCTGCATCAAGAGCTAGGGTGGAGAAACACAGAGAAAATTCATAACAACCCAGAACTGCTACAGGAGTATAGAAGAAAGGAAAGAGAAAGGTGGGCCTAAATAAGGGAAAGACAGCAGCAGAACAACATTTATGTGTTCTTCTACAGAACATATAAGTGTTGTTCTATGAACAAATCTGTTGGTGTGGGTTAGTGTTAGTGTTCCCGCACTCTTACTTCCTGGTCTACTATGGGCTAGGAAAAAGTTTCATCTCAGTTTTCAGTACTCCTCATTACTTCTCATTTAACAGATATTAAAAACACAAGGAAAAAGGGTTGCTAAAGGCAGACCTGACACCCAGACAGCTGCAAAAAATGGAGAGAAAATTCTAACAGATACAACAACAAAAATAAGAGAGCGGTCCAAAACATAATGAACGAAACCCCTCCCTCAGATGATATGGATGAAATTAACCCCAACCATGACCATCCAGCAGGGTCCTACAGCCAATAAATCACCAACCCCAGACATCAACACCAAGTTGGAAAAAATCACTAAAACTGAGCAACACACTGAAGGAGACACAAAAAATACTCTATGAAAAAAAAGAGGAAGACAGTCTTAAGAAGAAATAAAACGGATGGAGGAACACAGATCCACAATGCTGCGTACAAGTCGAACCATGAAGAGGAGAGAGAACCGTTTGAAACAGTGTAAGACAAACAAAAGAAGAAAAATGGGTGATCATGTTAGAGTCTTCTTGCACAGAGATGATGTCTCCACAGTCATAAACGATAAAACTGGGGAGATCAGGAAGGCTGGACAGATTTACAGAAAAAGATTCCTCACTGAAACTATGGAAAATCTCCAAAAGAAGTTCCTCAGTGAGAACCCTAACCTCAAACTCTCCTGCAACCAGTTTTTTAGTTCAGGCCCTTCTGGATTGTGAGACCAAGAGTTACAGACTGAGAAACATGTGCCTGTAAGATACATGAAAATTTCACCAACAAAGTGAAAAAATTGCACTAAATTGGGGTAACAAATACAATGTCCGCAAGTGATCTGTTGGCTTTCTCTGTATGTGACAAGGAAAATATTGGTTGCATGTATGGCAGATGTGAACTCTGCAAAGATTGTACATTCCCTGTGGTCATGGATCCTGCCACAAAAAATAACTGTCATGGAGTGAATGTGTGAGTAGGGCGATACCTATAACAAAAAACTGCAGAATGGCACTACCACTGAGTTTGAGATGAAAACCACAATTCTTGAGAAGAACGTCTCAACCATTGAGAAACTTATCGAGCTGACCCAGACAGACCTGCCCCGTTTCTGCATTCATTTGTACAACATCGGGCACCAGTTCACACGTATTAAACAACTGAAAGAGACCTTGACTGAGAACGATGTAGTCCATGTTGATTACAATGAAAATTACACGTGCAAATGGAGCAAAGAAATCAAGGACACTCACTTTGGTGGATCCCACCAGCAAGTCACACTTCACACGGAGGTGATGTACTTCAGAGATGGACAAGCTGATTCATTTGCAACTGCATCTAGTAGCTTACAGCATGATGCTGTTGCAACATGGGCACATTTGGAACTAGTCCTGGAGCACATAAGAGCAAGCCTCCCCCAGGCAAAAAATATCCACTTTCTCTCTGATGGACTGGCATCCCAATATAGAAATAAGGTAGCATTCTACCTAGCATCCACAGTGCCTATTATGAAAGGCTTTAAGACTGTTTCACTGAAACCTCCCATAGAAAAGAGCTCCTGACAGGGTAGGAGGGGCAATTAAAAACCTGGCAGATCATTTGGTGACCTATGGCACAGATATCCCTAATGCTGCTGCTTTGGTGGAGAGTTTGTCAAACCAATCCTCTGTGAAGCTGTTTGAGGTGACAGAAGAGAACATTTCAAAATGTGGGGAACTGGTCGCTCCATCCCTTAAATCAGTGCCAGGCACTATGAAAGTGCATCAGGTAAGTATTATTTACCTGACTACAATTTAAAGCTATTGTCGACATTTAGAAGGATTGATCATTTTTGTCATAATTTAGATGCGGTAATGGGTGTCTAGTACGACCTACACAATGTGAAGAGCAAAAGGGGAAAAAAAATCTAGAGTGTGAAACTGAGCAAGCTGCAAGAGTGAATGGATTTCTTTCATTCCTGTTGCTCTTAACATTGTGTGGGTCGTACTATAGGGTCATCATAACCCCCATCCAAACGACTTTAATAATAATTAGCAATCTTTCAAAGCTGTCTTTTTTTTCATAAATTATTAAACATCACTAATTTTTCCACAGGTTCTTGCAAACAAGCCGGGAAGGATCAAAGGTAGAGATGTTTCTGTCATGCTTTTAGCAGAGACTCTGGAGCGACACACAAACGAGTCAGCGATAACAGATTCAATAACCACTCTTTATTTCTCTTTCTAGCAACGAGACAGAACTTCTCGGAACAGGGGAAAAAGACTGGCAGTTTTGACTGCGTTTCTCAGGGTCAAGGAAACCGTACTGTTGGAAGTCTGGATCAGCCACTAGGTGGAGGAGGTAGAGGTCAGTAAAACCAAGCAATCAAGGAGGGGACGAATGTCTGTAGAGTGGCTTAATTGGAAGGTGAAGGGAAGCGTGCCTGGAGAGGGAAAGCAGAGCCGGACGTTGGCACGTTGCTGATTTAAAGCTGGGTACTGGAATCTCCTCCTTTCTTCCTCAGGTTTCTCTGAGATGGTGAAGGTGCTCGAGGGTGGACGGGCAGGTGACCACAACGTGAGTCCAGTGAGAAGCCCCATGGGAAGAGCCACGGAGGGGAACAGGTGGACGCCAGGAATGGAGCAGACACCCAGGGCTGTGAACAGCGGGGAGCAGCCAGATGACTAGGCACCTAAGCTGCAGGGAAAAAACACAGGAAACTGTAAGTTATTTCTCTCTAGGAGACGTAGGAGGCTAGAACAAAGTCTAAGAAGCGGCCTGTTACCACACAGAAGTGTTTACCAACTGGCGTCTGCTCCAGGTCAACGTTCCCCTTTTATATCCACTCCTTCCAGGAGCAAAGGTAAGATGTACCACCCCCCCCTGAAGGGAGAATCACAGTTGGAACTTGGGTCCTTGTGGACTGTGATGGAGACCTTTATCCTGGCACTGTTACACAAGTAGATTTAAGACAAGTTGAAAACAAAAAAAAGGAAGTGAAGTGTGAAAATATTCTGTTATGAATTCAATCAACAATCCGGCAAAAATTAAACACTGGTATTTCCTCAATATTGGGTAAGACATGTCCCCTCCAAAGAATGAATGGTTACACCCAAGAGTTCAGATGGCCCACATGTGATCCCAAATAAAGTGGGGGTCATAATCACATAATAATACTCAAAACAACATGCACTTCTGATGTTCAGATTTTTGCTATTTTAATGTGCTTTTTTTGTAATTCATTAATCCAGCATGGTGTCGACACCATGAGTTGTGCAGGTGACAACCAGTTCTACATCCCCTCCATAAAATTTGCTGGCAACAAGGTCTGGTACTATTTGGATGACATAAAAGATATTATCCCTGAACCACTGCCGTCTTCGTCATCTGCTAGGCATTTCAGTGTACTGCCAGAGATCTGGGCTAAGTGTATTAAAAAAAACAATGGTACGCCCACACACTGAAGAAGAATCAATTGAACAGCACCAACAAACTAGGATATTAGGTATATATTTATTGGCTTGTTAATAGATTGGAGTTTAAGAGTAGATTGCATTTTATTGTGTAGTTGAATGGTGTAGTTATGAAGTGTTCACTACTGAAACTGTTAATCATTGCCGTTAAGCTTTTTTCATTACCGCACTGTACAGTTATTGATGATTTATTGAACCTACATGAATTAATTACTGCTAATGTCAAATCTTTTAATTACCTGTCCCAGATCCTTTCTACTGTTGTTTTGTTGTTTCAATTTAATGTTTTTAAACAAAATTACAATGAAAGTTGATGTAAAAACCTGTTTCCATGTTACAGTGATGAAATAATTGTTTGCACTAACAATAGTGATAACCACTATTCTTGATCACAATGAAGTCCTTGCTGTCAAAAAAGGTGAAAAAAAGGCTTGTTGTTTAATTTGTCATAATTGAAAATGTGTTAGGCTATGGTAATTAATTTTTTTCTTTAAAATGTCATGAAAAATGTCTGGAAATACCTAAAAATGTGAATATGGGTTATAATTTCAAAGTCAATAGTGAAACTAGACCCTATTTTATAAAAAGAGGAGGAATAGTTGTATTCAGTGGTTTTTCAGTTTTGCTACGAGTTGTACCATGTTCATGAGAATCACCCAGATGTTCTACACAACCATGTTAAAAAGCATCTGCCTTGCAAGTCCTTAATGATGTATGTCTCTGTATTTAATGCATTCAAACACTAAAAGAATGCAGTTTGTTGTTTTTAAATGAGGCAGCTATATTGATTATAAGAAAAGGATTGCTGATTTCCTGGTTCTTGCTAATCTGTATGGCTTTTAGATGTTTCATTGGATTCTTCCAACTTGAATCATAGAAATTCCAACTCCCAAATACAAACTGAAAACACCACAGTGAAACTAATAGGATCTCAAGAATCATTTCACAATCACCAGACCAAAATTTTTTAAGAGCAATTTTCTTAGTTAAATGCAACCAAAGGTTCCTTAATGAGGTCAAGAACATGACTTGTCCAGATTAAGCTAAAGAAAAATGTCCTGACATTTATGACTTCATATCTAAAACACAATTAAATAATGTATCAAATGGCTTTGGGTCATCAGGAGACTGATGTGTGGACAAAACCCAGAAATGAATAAGGGATGTTGGGGCCGTTGCCATGTTTCAGCCTTGGAGCCTATTTAGCAATCCGTCTGTACTTTCGCCCTAAACTGTGGAGTCCAGTTCATTTCTCTTATCTGATACCAAACTAAATGTAAAGAGACTCTGAGTGGTAACCAAACATGTCTGGTCACAGTTTAAACACAAGAAGCAGGAGTCACAAGCAGAAACGAATCTTATCTACCACATGAGTGGCTCTGAGGTCCACTTTCGGTTCCATATGGGACAAACCATGAGACGGGACGGCACGGGGGTTATAGGGATTTACTTTGACCCCAAATAAATTAGTTAATTATATTTTAGAACCAGGTTCTAAAATAGAAATATGAATTAGATTTTATGTCCCGGTGCAGGGGGGGAGGGGGGGGTGTTGGTTTGTATAATGGCTCCGCCCAAAGTCACGAGGACATCAGCTGCTTCCGCAAACTTGAAGCGTCACTAAAAACACAAACAGTCCGGTCAGGCTGAGGAAGATGGATCGCTGGGGTTTGCTTCTTTTAGCCGCTTCTCTCTCCGTCACTTCGGGGCAGTTTGTCCCACCGGTGAGTTTCTGAAGACACCTAGTTAACCTAGTTACCGCTCCTCCTTTAACCAGGTTACCGCTCTTTTAACCTGGTTACTGCTCCTCTAGCCTAGTTGCTCCTCTTCTAACCTGGTTACTTCTCCTCTAACTTAGTCACTGCTCCTTTGACATTGTTGCCGCTTCTCTAACCTGGTTACTGCTCCTCTAACTTAGTCACAGCTCCTCTAACCTGGTAAATGCTACTCTAACCTGGTTAATGCTACTCTAACCTGGTTAATGCTCCACTAACCTGGTTACTGCTCTTCTAACCAGTTCTTCCTCCTTTAACCTGGTTACCGCTCCTCTAACCTGGTAAATGCTACTCTAACCTGGTTAATGCTCCTCTAACCTGGTTACTGCTCCTCTAACCTAGTTGTTCCTCCTCTAACCTGGTTACTGCTCCTCTAACTTAGTCACTGCTCCTTTAACATTGTTACCGCTCCTCTAACCTCGTTACTGCTCCTCTAACCTAGTTGTTCCTCCTCTAACCTAGTTACTGCTCCTCTAACTTAGTCACTGCTCCTTTAACATTGTTACCGCTCCTCTAACCTGGTTACTGCTCCTCTAACTTAGTCACAGCTCCTCTAACCTGGTAAATGCTACTCTAACCTGGTTACTGCTCTTCTAACCAGTTGTTCCTCCTCTAACCTGGTTACCGCTCCTCTAACCTGGTTAATGCTCCTCTAACCTGGTTACTGCTCTTCTAACCTAGTTGTTCCTCCTTTAACTTGGTTACCACTCCTCTAACCTCGTTACTGCTCCTCTAACCTAGTTGTTCCTCCTCTAACCTAGTTACTGCTCCTCTAACTTAGTCACTGCTCCTTTAACATTGTTACTGCTCCTCTAACTTAGTCACAGCTCCTCTAACCTGGTAAATGCTACTCTAACCTGGTTACTGCTCTTCTAACCAGTTGTTCCTCCTCTAACCTGGTTACCGCTCCTCTAACCTGCTTAATGCTCCTCTAACCTGGTTACTGCTCTTCTAACCAGTTGTTCCTCCTTTAACCTGGTTACCGCTCCTCTAACCTGGTTACTGCTCCTCTAACTTAGTCACAGCTCCTCTAACCTGGTAAATGCTACTCTAACCTGGTTACTGCTCTTCTAACCAGTTGTTCCTCCTCTAACCTGGTTACCGCTCCTCTAACCTGCTTAATGCTCCTCTAACCTAGTTACTGCTCCTCTAACTTAGTCACTGCTCCTTTAACATTGTTACCGCTCCTCTAACCTGGTTACTGCTCCTCTAACTTAGTCACAGCTCCTCTAACCTGGTAAATGCTACTCTAACCTGGTTACTGCTCTTCTAACCAGTTGTTCCTCCTTTAACCTGGTTAATGCTCCTCTAACCTGCTTAATGCTCCTCTAACCTGGTTACTGCTCTTCTAACCAGTTGTTCCTCCTTTAACCTGGTTACCGCTCCTCTAACCTGGTTACTGCTCCTCTAACTTAGTCACAGCTCCTCTAACCTGGTAAATGCTACTCTAACCTGGTTACTGCTCTTCTAACCAGTTGTTCCTCCTTTAACCTGGTTAATGCTCCTCTAACCTGCTTAATGCTCCTCTAACCTGGTTACTGCTCTTCTAACCAGTTGTTCCTCCTTTAACCTGGTTACCGCTCCTCTAACCTGGTTAATGCTACTCTAACCTGGTTACTGCTCTTCTAACCAGTTGTTCCTCCTTTAACCTGGTTATTCAATTCAATTCAATTCAGTTTATTTATATAGCGCCAATTCACAACAGATGTCATCTCAAGGCACTTAACAAGAAGTCATTTCAATACATTTATACAAACATTCCAATCAGTTAAAAAGTTTCCTATTTAAGGAATCCCAGCAGATTGCGTCAGTCATTGGCGTGAGGTTGGGCCCCGTTGATGCAGACTTTCCAACCACAGCAATCCTTCAGCAATCCCTCATACTGAGCAAGCATGTAGCGACGGTGGAGAGGAAAAACTCCCCTTTAACAGGAAGAAACCTCCAACAGAACCAGGCTCAGTAGGAGCGGCCATCTGCCACGACCGTCTGGGGGTTTGAGAAGACAGAGCAGAAACACAGAAGGAACAGAAGATCTGATATAAGAGAACTTTCTATGTTACAGAAAGTAAAAAGTTGATAACAGGACACAGTGGATGTTCAGTTACTGGGAGCATCATCCCAGTCGATGCCCCCCGTCCAACAGGGCATTGCAGCCAAGCAGGATACCAGACCAGGTATATCTTCTATGGAGAGAAAAACACTGAGAGAAAACAAAGTTAACAGTCGAAATAGCAGAATGTACTGTAATACAACTGGAGAGTCGTAGGAGAAAAGGAAGTAGCAGAGTGAAGAAAAGTGGTAAGTCTGTCCTCCAGCAGTCTAAGCCTATAGCAGCATAACTACAGAGATAGCTCAGGATGACCTAAGCCACTCTAACTATAAGCTTTATCAAAAAGGAAAGTTTTAAGCCTGGCCTTAAAAGTAAACAGAGTGTCTGCCTCACGGACTAAAGCTGGGAGCTGGTTCCACAGGAGAGGAGCCTGATAACTAAAAGATCTGCCTCCCATTCTACTTTTAGAGATCCTAGGAACTACAAGTAAACCTGCAGTCTGAGAGCGAAGGGCTCTGTTAGGAACATAAGGAACAATTAGATCTCTGATGTATGATGGAGCTTGATTATTATGGGCTTTATATGTAAGAAGAAGGATCTTAGATTCTATTCTGGATTTAACAGGGAGCCGCTCCTCTAACCGCTCCTCTAACTTGGTTAATGCTCCTCTAACCTGGTTACTGCTCTTCTAACCTAGTTGTTCCTCCTTTAACTTGGTTACCACTCCTCTAACCTGGTTAATGCTCCTCTAACTTAGTCACTGCCCCTTTAACTTGGTAACCACTCCTCTAACCTGGTTACCGCTCGTCTATCCAGGTCACTGCTCCTTGGTGGTAACTTGGTTACCACTCCTCCTTTAACCAGGTTACTGCTCCTCTAACCTAGTTGTTCCTCCTCTAACCTGGTTACTGCTCTTCTAACCAGTTGTTCCTCCTTTAACCTGGTTACCGCTCCTCTAACCTGGTTACCGCTCCTCTAACCTGGTTACTGCTCCTCTAACTTAGTCACAGCTCCTCTAACCTGGTAAATGCTACTCTAACCTGGTTACTGCTCTTCTAACCAGTTGTTCCTCCTTTAACCTGGTTACCGCTCCTCTAACCTGGTTAATGCTCCTCTAACCTGGTTACTGCTCTTCTAACCTAGTTGTTCCTCCTTTAACTTGGTTACCACTCCTCTAACCTGGTTAATGCTCCTCTAACTTAGTCACTGCCCCTTTAACTTGGTAACCACTCCTCTAACCTGGTTACCGCTCGTCTAACCAGGTCACTGCTCCTTGGTGGTAACTTGGTTACCACTCCTCCTTTAACCAGGTTACTGCTCCTCTAACGTAGTCACTGCTCCTCTAACTAGGTTACTGCTCTTCTAACCTAGCTGTTCCTCCTTTAACTTGGTTACCACTCCTCTAACCAGGTTACTGCTCCTCTAACTCTGTCATTTCTCCTCAGTACACTGAAGACTGCCGGACAGACATGTATCCCCCCAATGGTCCAACGTAAGTCTCAGAAATCCTGATGAACTCTGATGATGTCATCGATGTGTTTAGTAACTGAGCCCTGCTGCTGCCTTCACTGACTCCTGTAAATGTCTGCGCTGCTTCACTTGCAGTCTGATGCATGATTGTTGACATTCAGCAGACCAAAAGGCTTTTTGGGTTGTCACATTATATTTTTGGGCTTGATGCTTTATTATAGAAACAACATGGTGGGATGTCTGCGGTGTTAACGATGAAAAAACACGTGACGGCGTCCTTTGGGTGCTCATTTACATGCAGCTGTTATCTGGAGTTACTGAACGCAACACAGTAGATCATACCTGACTTTAAATAGAATAAATCAGGAAATCTATAAAGTTATGTAATTAAAAATCAAACGCAACATCTTGGTCACTCTTCAGAATGAGAAAGACATGAGAACATACCAGTGATGTAATACAGGGCTGTGAATGGCTCAAAGAAAAGCTCCTTGTCTAAATCTGCCTGTTTCTACAACTTCAGCTCCTGGAAATGTGACAAATAAGGAGGGAGGACCTGCGCCTGTCTTTCCACCAGGAACAGGCTTTTATCCTATTTTAGCTCCTTTTACACATCGTTACCAGGGGTGACCAGAAATGTACCAAAGATCTTTGTTGATTCAGATCTCACCAACTTTTCAGCACTATTGCTCCCAATAGAAGTTTAGAAGAGTGATCCACAGCAGACTAGTTTAGATTGTGAATTATTTTTTTAATCCATTTTGCACAGAATCACTTCATGTTTTTAACCCCCGATGAAACGAGGACAGTGAAAGCTCAATAAATCGCCTCAGAACAGCAGTTAGCATTCATGGCAGCAGACTTCAGCCTTTTTCTTTCTGTCCAGGTTCAAAGGTCAGGTCAGCTGGTACACCATCAACCTCGACCTGCCGCCTAGCAAGAGATGGACGGCTGTGGTCTCTGCCAAAAAGATCGAGGTAAGAGGATTAGCAGCTCCTCAACAACCCAATAAACTGTGAGTGTAAGGTGAAAGTCAGTCAGGATGTCCTTGTTTTCAGCTGGCCGCCATGATCCAGGCCATCAGAGACGTGGCCGATGCGTTTGTGCCCAGCGGAAGGCTGATAGAGCTGGTTGACATCACCCTGGTGAGAGCGGTCGTCTCTTGTGACAGAGTTGTATTTCTGGAGGTTTTCTTCTTGCTTTATGCTTCTCTAATGTTTTCCAGCCTTTAATGGTGGACACGCTGCCAAACCCGTTTAGTGACGAGATCAAGGGAATAGCTGCCGCCTCAGGAGTTCCTCTGGGTAAATGAATATCAATAATCACTTCTTTAGTTGGCAAAACATCCCAGCTGACCTCCTGCCGTTGTGTTTCTATAATGTAGGTGAAGTTGTTCTGTTTAACATCTTTTATGAGGTGTTCACTGTGTGCACATCTGTCATTGCACAAGATGAGAAAGGTGAGTACCGAAGAGAGACTGTAGTTTGACCAGAGAGTCTGTGAACTCAAATGAAAATCAGTACATGGACTAAAACTCTTTGGGATTTTGCTATTTTAACAGGGAACCTCCTCCATGGCAGAAATCTGGATTTTGGATTATTTTTAGGGTAAGTACATCAAAGATCACATAATAATCCACAAATTCAGTGTGTTATTTGGATTTGTTGTGATCCGTCCAAAGAAGTGAATGAATGTGAAGTGGGAGGAAAAAAGGACATGCCCCCTTTTACTCCTAAAGAAAACCCAGAACACCAGAGTAGCTTCAGAGCTAGAGTCCTCCTGCTTGTAACTTCATCTCTGTATAAATCCAGAGGTTCTGGTTCTGGCCTCAGAGGTTCTACAGAGAACATCAGAGAGCCCATCAGACAGGTCAGGTAGGGGGTGGTGGAGAAGTTTAAAGCAGGTTATAAACCAGTATACCAAGCTCTGGCTGCTGCCCACAGAGGAGAACTTGTTGACAACTATTAACCATTAAGACAACTCTGGTCTTAATGTGGCAAGACTGTTGACAGAAAGGTAGAAGTCCTCGGTGCATTTTGCCACAAGGCATGTAGGGAAAACAGCAACCCTGTGTGGGTCTGATGAGACCTAAATGCTACATGTGTGCACATCCAGCCAGAGATCCAATCAAAGGATTTAGATCCGAAAACATGAATGTTAGTCAGGATGTAGACCTAAAACTAATAGGGGATATGTGGATGATCAGACACTCTCCATCCAGTCAGTCTCATCTCTGTTAATATTTCACTTTCTAATGGCACCAAGACTTGTTGCTGTGATCAATGAAAGGTGGTTCTACTAAGTACTTGGAGATGAAGACGCCACACTGCAGATTTGTATTTGCTGAAAATAATTGATCAACAAATCCACTAAAAGAAACAAAAACCACGTATCTTTTTCCTTCCGTTGCACATTTACACGCCACTTTGATTGGTCAGTCACCTAAAGTACCAATAAAAAGCACTCAAGGCTGTAACATGACAACATGTAGAAAGGTTTAAAAGGAATGGAGTCTTTTGCTCGACTCTGTGTGCTTCGTGTTCTTTAGTTAGTCTTTGCTGCAGTGGTTGCATAGAAATGTGTCTTCTTGCAGCTGGGATGTAAAGAACAAGTCCTGGACCATCAGTGAGAAGCTGAAGCCTCTAGTGGTCAACCTGGACTTCCAGAGAAACAACAAAACCGTCTTCAAGTCGACTAACTTTGCCGGCTACGTGGGCATGCTCACCGGCATCAAGCCTGTGAGACTTTTTAATAGACAGACCAGCTTCTAGTTGGGAAGCAAAAATATTGAAACTACTTTTCTTCTGTTTCAGCACATTTTCACTCTGACTATGAATGAGCGCTTCAGCCTCGATGGAGGATACATCGGTGAGTTTTCAGCCAGAAGTTTCACAGTATGTGGAAGGAAACCTGTTGGGTTTTTGTGACTCCTAGTTATGACGACGTGTTTGGATGCAGGAATCCTGGAGTGGATCATGGGACAACGAGATGGAGTGTGGATGAGCTTCCTCACTCGATCCGTCCTGGAGAACGCAAACAGGTTCCTCATTTTTATATTTATGGACTATCAACATCTGATTTAAATAGCTTCCAGATTGTTTCTCTCCAGCATGATGAGACTGTACTGACACAACATGTAACATCTGACTCTGCTATAGTAACATGAAATAAACAAAATAATAAGGCTTTATCACAGTTAGTCTTTACTGATTTAAGTATTCTCTGAAATCTGCATCAGATATTTTTTTTTAGAACTACATAATCCAATTCTGTTATGTGAATAAAAAGTATGAATATAACATTACCAGGCAAAAATACCATATCCATTTACCAAGAACTGTGATTTGAAGCTGATTGTTTGTTCATGAAACCTGGATGGCAGCAGTGAGTTTTCTGTGTTCCTATCAGCTACGAGGAAGCCAAGAATCAGTTGGCTCAGACCAAGATGCTCGCTCCAGCATACTTCATCCTCGGAGGGAACCAAACTGGACAAGGCTGCGTCATTACCAGGTCCAGGGAGCTCAGCATCGACGTGCTGGAGTGAGAACTGAACCTTCTTCTTCTTTCTTAAAATACATTCTGGAAAACTTTTAGCTAAATCATCCTGAATATGCAACGTGACGTTCAGTCTTGTGAAAGTGTCAAACAAGGAAATTCTGAATTCTCTGGTTTCAGATCACCTGACTGCAGTTTTCTAAGCTCAGGGTTCTGTCTCAGGTTTTACCAGACTTCTCTCTTCTTCTTTTCTTCAGGATCGATGTGAAACTGGGCCGATGGTACGTTCTGGAGACAAACTATGACCACTGGAAGGAGCCCTTCTTCCTGGACGACCGCAGGACTCCTGCCATGAAGTGCATGAACCAGACAACACAGGCAGTAAGTACCGAGTGGTCCAGAAGTGGACTGAATCACTGCCTGGATTTCCTGTTTTTTTCAAGTGTAACAACACCCCTGATCTATAATCTGTTTTCAGAACATCTCTGTGAACAGCTTGTATGATGTGCTCTCAACCAAACCAGTGTTAAACAAGGTGAGCCTTCTCATTGGTTTGATTTGAACAGATTATTGCCGGTTGCACTTTTCTGTTTCCACCTTGCATTTGTATATCTTATGATGATACGGCGCTATAAGGAAGTTATGATCAAGTATTGGCTTTATGTTCATCTGATCATGTAACAAATTTAAACTTCAGATACAACACTTTTTAATAATTGGCAAGGCATAAGCATCACAACTCAGATGCCACATTCAAATATTTGATTTACCGCTACAAAATATAAACTGCTTAGCGAATGTTGCAATAAAGACCAGACAACAGTGGCGGCTGGTGAAAAATATTCTTGGTGGGGCTGTGTTCTTTTTGTGCTTTTTTTAAATCAAACTTGTGCTTTCTGAGCTTTGTGCACACCTCCACTATTTCCTGAACTAAGTACAGCTCTTTTATTTCTTGTCTTACATCATTGGACCAACTGATTAATCCAGGTGTGTCTGACCATTGTTGTTGTGACTGCTGAGGTCAGACACACCTGGATTGATCAGTTTGTCCAATACAGACAGGAAATAAAAGAGCTGTACTTAGTTCAGGAAGTAGCCTAGTGGAGCTGTGCATATACAGTGGCTTGCAAAAGTATTCGGCCCCCTTGAACTTTTCCCCATTTTGTCACATTACAGCCACAAACATGAATCAATTTTATTGGAATTCCAGGTGAAAGACCAAAACAAAGTGGTGTACATGTGAAAAGTGGAACGAAAATCATACATGATTCCAAACATTTTTTACAAATAAACAAGTGAAAAGTGGGGTGTGCGTAATTATTCAGCCCCCTTTGGTCTGAGTGCAGTCAGTTGCCCATAGACATTGCCTGATGAGTGCTAATGACTAAATAGAGGCACCTGTGTGTAATCTAATGTCAGTACAAATACAGCTGCCCTGTGACGGCCTCAGAGGTTGTCTAAGAGAATGTTGGGAGCAACAACACCATGAAGCCCAAAGAACACACCAGACAGGTCAGGGATAAAGTTATTGAGAAATTTAAAGCAGGCTTAGGCTACAAAAAGATTTCCCAAGCCTTGAACATCCCACGGAGCGCTGTTCAAGCGATCATTCAGAAATGGAAGGAGTATGGCACAACTGTAAACCTACCAAGACAAGGCCGTCCACCTAAACTCACAGGCCGAACAAGGAGAGCGCTGATCAGAAATGCAGCCAAGAGGCCCATGGTGACTCTGGACGAGCTGCAGAGATCTACAGCTCAGGTGGGGGAATCTGTCCATAGGACAACTATTAGTCGTGCACTGCACAAAGTTGGCCTTTATGGAAGAGTGGCAAGAAGAAAGCCATTGTTAAAGGAAAACCATAAGAAGTCCTGTTTGCAGTTTGCCACAAGCCATGTGGGGGACACAGCAAACATGTGGAAGAAGGTGCTCTGGTCAGATGAGACCAAAATGCAAAACGCTATGTGTGGCGGAAAACTAACACTGCACATCACTCTGAACACACCATCCCCACTGTCAAATATGGTGGTGGCAGCATCATGCTCTGGGGGTGCTTCTCTTCAGCAGGGACAGGGAAGCTGGTCAGAGTTGATGGGAAGATGGATGGAGCCAAATACAGGGCAATCTTGGAAGAAAACCTCTTGGAGTCTGCAAAAGACTTGAGACTGGGGCGGAGGTTCACCTTCCAGCAGGACAACGACCCTAAACATACAGCCAGGGCAACAATGGAATGGTTTAAAACAAAACATATCCATGTGTTAGAATGGCCCAGTCAAAGTCCAGATCTAAATCCAATCGAGAATCTGTGGCAAGATCTGAAAGCTGCTGTTCACAAACGCTGTCCATCTAATCTGACTGAGCTGGAGCTGTTTTGCAAAGAAGAATGGGCAAGAATTTCAGTCTGTAGATGTGCAAAGCTGGTAGAGACATACCCTAAAAGACTGGTAGCTGGAATTGCAGCAAAAGGTGGTTCTGCAAAGTATTGACTCAGGGGGCTGAATAATTACACACACCTCACTTTTCAGTTATTTGTAAAAAATGTTTGGAATCATGTATGATTTTCGTTCCACTTCTCACGTGTACACCACTTTGTATTGGTCTTTCACGTGGAATTCCAATAAAATTGATTCATGTTTGTGGCTGTAATGTGATAAAATGTGGAAAAGTTCAAGGGGGCTGAATACTTTTGCAAGCCACTGTAGCTTATCAAGTCATTTTCAATAATCATCCCAAAACAATTGAACATAAACGGCTGGATACCAGTAGGCTACTATGTGAAATTCGGATTATTTTAATGCCAATATTAACAACTTGAGGCATTCTTATACTAAACATAAATACAATATTGCATAAACAAGTTTAGACCTAAACTGGAAACAAATAACTTATTAGGTTTACACAAAACTTTTACACACAAAGCTGGTAACTCTTACAGCAGCGCCCCCTTGTGGCAGAGAAATCCCGCTGCCAATGTCACCACCAGATATCTTGCCCGCCCTCACACCAGCCTTGGGGCGATTTCTCTATCGCCCTTCATGCGGCCGAATCAACGACGCTGATTGGATAAATTCCTTTTGCTGTGTGCGAATTTCTTGTCAGTAATTGGCTGGCTGTTGCACTGCTTGGGGTGATCTTTGTGTCGCCCCAGCCGCTCAGCAGCGGGAGCTTTTTCTCCAAAAATGATATATATTTTTTATATGATACTTTGTTACGAATTTAAACACACAATTAACTTAGAATATGTAATTATAAAAAATAAATAAATAAAAAAACACTTTGGAAACACTGGGGGGGGCGGCGCCCTGTCGCCCTCTATTGGCCAGCCGCCACTGCCAGACAACCTTAGTTGATGTCTACGCCATGCAGACATTCTGTCCGTACTGATGAAGTTTCACTCACCTCGGCATGCTGAATGCTTGGAATGGGATTAAACCCAACTGTCCTGATGAAGTAGAAGACTGTGCAGTTCAATGAACACACAATATACATGATCAGGGGTCTCATTTATAAAGCTTTGTGTAGAATCATTACTAAAACCGTACTTAAGCTCAGCAACTTTTTTTTTTTTTTTACATACACCTAGTAAGTTTCCGATCTATCAAACTTTGAGTACGCACAGCTGCAGCACTTTCCCCTTTATAAATCCCACTCTCCCTAGAAATGTGCGCAGGTGTTTTTGGATCATATGTCCGCCTCCTACACACCCACTTTCTCCCATAAACGGTCCATGCAAAGTGTCTAGTGAATATTCTGCATCGACTTAAGCCAGCTAATATGGGGCGTTTCATGGGTAACCGTGGCAACAGAGGCGGAAAAAGTAATTTCAGAGACGGCTGCAGTCTCAGAGGCACAGTAAACTGTTTTATTTCAGTCAATCAGCCCTTTACTCAGCCGAATGCAGCCAAAGTGCTTTACATTAAAAGACAAAAATACAGTTGCAAAAAGAAAATGTGTGACAAGAGAGTAAAAAGATAAAAAATAATAATAAAAGCAGCACAAGCAATAAAAAAAAGAAAAAGAAAGTTTCAATTAGGCCTATATGATTTCTACTTGTAGCAACACTAAGACTGGAATTTATTAAACCAAATAAAACTAGATATTTAAAGCCTGACAGAAAAGGTGCGTTTTAAGTGTAGGTTTTTAAAAAGTATCATCCTTGCAAAATATTGATTTGGGGTCACAAACAAACGGAAGAGCTGCAAGTGACGCAGCGTTGATGCAGGAGCGTTCCTGATATAAATAAGAAGAGCGGGGGACGGGGTTCACGGTTCCAGTAGATCTAACACCGGGTCCAGTTCAGCACATAGATCTAATAGGACTGCTTTAAGGAATCTACATCGGGCCCCCATCCAGATGCTGATGATGGGTTGTGACTGCTGGTTGTGTGTCTGTGTGCGCAAAGTTTGAAATTGTGGCTTTCATTTTCATTTTAGCCATCTCTCCTGCTGCGCTGTCAGTGTCCTCTGTGTCCACAAAGTGCGTAAGCAAGATCCTTAGTGTGCTTAAAGTTGTGCACATTTTTCCGTCACGTTTTTTTCTATAAATCCCAAACTTTGCGTAGAAAGTTGCTTACGTAGTTTTCAGACCCCGTTTTGTGCGTAAGCAAGCTTTATAAATGAGACCCCAGGCCAGGTCACAGAATCCCGTTTTTAGAGAATAAATATAGAGTATCATTTTATATTCTGTGTACGGAATGAAATGTGTGTCTAAGCTTATGTTATTGTTTTAGTTGACCACCTACACGACACTGATGGAAGTGTCTGAAGGCAAGCTGGAGTCGTACATCCGGGACTGTCCAAACCCATGCATGCCTTGGTGAGACCCCCCCCCACCCCACCCCTGTGGCCTCAAACACAAACAAGCTTTAAGTGATCGCACAGCAACTGTTGACCTGATCCGTTCACCAGAACACTGAAGTCCTTCAGACGTTTGGACCCTGCTGAGTTTGGAGGACACTATTCCAGTTTTTGTTTTGAGGGAAACTAAACCTGTAGATTTTTTCTTTCACTTTCTTTGTATTACTGATACTATAAAAAAACAAAACTAGCCTTACTGTAATGTTTGTTTGACCAATTACTACTGACAAATGGACCTCAGTGATGACCTCTTAATTTTTAACTGTTTAACAAATGAAATCTATATTTTCTGCTGTTTTATAACAAGATTTTCATAGTTCTTGAAATAAGATCTAATTTCCCTTGTGGGGCGTGGCTGATTTCTTTTAAATAATCACTTTCATCAGTGCAAAATCTTGAGTCATTCAGTTTATTATAAGACAAAAGCAGAAACCATTACAGGTCTAATGATGAGACAAAAGAACCATATTTTACTCCAGCTACCAGCAGCAGTGTTGGTCTGTTTACCTCTTCACATATTTACAGCCAGTCAGAAAATAAAGTAGAGCTTTGATAAATCATCTCACCTACAGGTCCTAAAACTAAGGTGTATAACCAAAGAACACAGACATGGAAAACCTAAACAAGAATTAAATACACCGCCAAAGAAAATCTGAAACATATAAAATACTTAAAACCCTAGAGTGTACTTAGTTTTACATAGATTATATTTCTTGTAACAGCAGCTGGTTGAACAATCATCTCTTTATAATTCTGAATATGGTGAATAGACAAGAAATAAAACATGGAAAAAAAGCATCACCGTAATCCCAGAACCAGGAGAAGACGATCTGAACGAGGGATTTATGACAATATTAAATTGGTTATGATCAGCAGCAGCAGCAAATGAGCCCAGCGAAGAACTTCAGAAAATGATAAACGTTAAAAAAATACAAATTAACTTATAGTGTTGAGCTTTCTTTAAGATTCACAGCTAACTTGGAACTTTGCTCCTTTAAGCGAGCAGATTAGAAAAGCACGTTTCCTAAAAACAGCAGTGAGGGACATCTGGAGCGGTCTTTACATATTCTGGGCATCAGTGGTCTCTGAAAACCAAAAAGAGAAATAGGAGATATAGACAGCTCAGTGGGTCCTCCAGTGATTCTGCTGTCTGGCAGCTACACAGACGCCATCATCCTACCTGGTTCCTTCAGAGCCTGAGCGTTTCCCACCAGCCCAGTCAGCAGTTCAGTGTTCCCATTCAGGATCTCCACAGACAGGTTGTTGTTCTGCTGCTCCTCCACTATTCTCTTCTGAAGCTCCTCCTGAAGTTACAGCAGACATCACAAGCTGCTCGCAGCCACCTTAATACTCCTCTTTAACAGAAGTTTCTGTTTACACACCTCGCACATCACTGTAAGCTGCAGAGGAACGTCATCCACCTTGACAAAGTCTTCCTCATCAGACCTTTGACTTGTGTTACCGGATCCAATCTCCTGGACCAACAGAACCAGAACAGCATTATTAAAAGGATCCGATATGAATGATAGATGTCTAAAAACAAACTCACATCAGCGCTGACGAGGACCGGGGAGTCCGTGTTTGGGCTGCTGCTGCTGCTGGACTCTTTGGGTGCATCTTGAGAGTTTTCAGAGCTCCCTTCTGCAGCAGAAGCTCCAACTTCACGCTCCTCCTCCGAGTTCTGGTGCTCCACCAGAGTACGTTCTTCAGCTGATGAATCAAAGGTCTCAGCTGAATTATTGATCTCTATGGGACAGGAAACAATGTGCATCATTTAGAACCTGAGGTGGTGGACCTGTCTTATCTAAAGGATTTCTAGCTGTGGTCAGAGCTGAAGGGAAAGCTTGAAAGATTCTGGGGTCCCTTCATGAAATAAGTTTTAGATCGTTTACTTACAGATACAGTATTCCTGTTACTGTACCTCCCAACAACCAACAGGCTTTTACTTCTTTTGAACATGGAATTCACGATCGGGTTGGTCATCAATCCATTTAACAATTTGTAAAGCCCCTTAAAAAATTCCACTACACTGAAATACGGTACAGGTAAATTATAAAGAAATATAGCACAATAATATCGAGGAATATAGGCACTGTATACAACAGATTAATATCTTTATAACCCAATCAGCAGAGGAAAGCGTATCAAAGCCAGGGGTGGGTAGTAACTACTTACATTTACTAGAGTAACTTTTTGAAAAAAAATACTTTTAGGAATAGTTTTACTACACTGTACTTTTTACTTTTGAGTAATATTAGAAATGATCTCTACTCTTGACTAAAATTTCTGGATACGCTACCTACTCTGAGTAACTAAACCCACAGTTGATATTAAAGTGAGACCTGCTGTTCATAAACAAGCTTTCAATCTGCTGAGCCCTTTGTGTTCCCTTCATACCTAAAGAGCAATGATCAACAGTCAGCACACAGCTTCAGTTAATCCAGCTAGAAACTACTGATCAGGCCTGAATTCTAGGTGTAGTAATGGACTCAGACCTGAACCTCCAGGGTCACATAAAGGTCAATAACAAGGTCAGACTTCTATCAGCTGAAGAACATTTCTAGGATTAAAGGACTGATGTCGCAACACGACCTAGAAAAACTCATCCATGCGTTTATCTTTAGTGGGATTGATTACTGCAACAGCGTCTTCACAGGTCTGCCTAAAAAGTCAATCAGACAGCTGCAGCTGATCCAGAACGCTGCCGCTCGCGTCCTCACTAGAACCAGGAAAGTAGAGCACATCACCCCAGTTCTAAAGTCCTTACACTGGCTCCCTGTAGCTCAGAGAATAGACTTCTAAATACTTTTACTAGTTTATAAATCATTGAATGGCTTAGCACCAAAATATGTTGAAGATCTGCTGTTACTATAGCAACCCCCCCACCAAGACCACTCAGGTCCTCCAACTCTAGCCTACTAATCATTCATGAATCAGAACCAAACATGGAGAAGCAGCTTTCAGTTTCTATGCTCCTCTAATCTGGAACAAACTTCCAGATGAGTGTAGAGCTGCTTAAACACGGAGTTTTTTTGAATCAAAGCTAAAACCCACCTGTTTAGAGCTGCCTTTGATTAATAATAGCTGGGATGTCATATGTTTTAACGTTTCAGATGTTTTGTATCTCTAAGGTTGTATTTTATTTGAATATATTGTTTGCGTAGTCAACCCACCTCTAATCAAAGCCAACCAGAGAAACGCCGTGCCTGAAGAGATGTGTTCAGAATCTTTCTGAACCATTTTTATGCTTCATTATTTTCTGTCTGTCCTGTAAAGCACTTTAGATATCAGGCTGTGTAACTGGAGCTGCAGAGATCACCCTGCCTGGCCTCAGTCCGGGGTAGCACTTTCGGTTCCAGAACTAGAGCTGAAGAAGACCCGGTTCTCTTTAGTTTTCAGCCTAACGGCCTATAAAAGAAGTCCGTCTGACCATCTCAAAGCTCTGGTCGGTGTCTGCGGGGTTAAAACATCTGGAAGAAGCTGTGGTGCCCTGGAGCTCAAACCGTGGTAATGTGGTCACTTCTTTGTCCCACTAAGAAGTGGGAGGAGCTGATCGAGCTACAGTAATCCATGTCCGTCTCAACAACAGAACCAAAGATATGCTAGATGATATCTGCTAAATTCCCAAATACATGATTTCTGTTTCATTATTGTCTCAACTCAACTTCATCCAAGACGATATGTCTTTAAAACAGTTCTGTAAACTCTGACCTGATGCAGAACTATTAGTTCTAATAGGCAGATGAGCCTGGAAGACCCTGAGGTGGTCCACACGGCCAGGGGCGCAGATAGGGGTTTATAAACCGGAGAGGGACAAACTTGTCAGCACTTCCACTGTCCCATGGTTTGCAATAAAACAAAGAATTACATACTTGTTTGAAGCCATAATGCAATGAACAACTGATCAACACTACCCCAATCTGCCATGTGTTATTCTCCCAATCAATCACCAAATGAATCACCAAAACCTCACGCAAAACATGTTTTATAACATTAACTGATTTTGAGGATACCAGTTCTTTGAGAAAACAGCTCTATGTAAAAAACAAAATATAATTAAAAAAAAGGATATTCAGTTTTCACTTAGTGTGCATTGCAAACCCATTAACTATACATTAATTGTAAAAATAAGTAGCCCACATGCCAGTTTTAAATAAATTCACTCCAATGCAGGTAAACAAATATACAGTCCAGAAACAGATTAAACCTTTCTCCTACTTCCGTTCCCCTGAACATACTGCTCGAAAATTAACCATAAATGCTTACTGTGTGTGTATATCAACAAACAATATAAAGCAGCCAGTCAGTCTTTTGTTCTACCAGAGATTTTTGCCTTGTGCAAAGTAGTAGCCTATGGTAGATGAAGTTTTTTTTTTTTGCCTTGTAAGTGGGTGGTGGACAGATCATGGTCGATCTGAATCTGAGGGGGACAGACCCCCCCACCCGGGTTGAGATCAGAATCCTGGCTGACCTCCAGCTCCATGCTGCCCTCAGCTGAAAAAAAAAGAAAGAAAAAAAGCTTCCACTTCCCTGAAAGTAACTAAATGTATCTGCTCTAACAACCATTTATGTTTGGGAGTCATTTGTGGATCATTTTTCCTTCTGTGTTTTTAAAAGTTTTATGTTGCCATGTTCTGCCTATAAATGACTCACAACAGATCAACAGATTTTTTGCTCATTTCTTAGCGCTGTTATTACATCAGTCTCACCATTGGTCTCTGAGCTGCTCTGTTCAGCTTTCCTCTCCTCAGTTTCACTGTTAGCTGGCGCCTGGAATGCAGCACAAAAACTACGTTTAATCAAAGTAAAGATTTATTAACTAGTCATTTAAAGAGATTCTCGTTATGGCTTACCATGACACCCATTTCCTGCTCTACTTGTCCATCAGCTGAAACCTGCAGAGATGTTTGAACATCTACAGGTCCAGCTTCAAACTCCTCCATCTCCTCCTCATCGTTCTCGTCCTCACCGCTGCCGTAGTTAGTCAGAGCCTGAGTCTCTGCTTTAGACAGACCTGAGAAGAAGAAAATCAGGTGTCTGGTCAACTTCTGCTTCCAGGTAAATACTCAGTCTGAATGAGGACCAAGCTAAAATACATCAGCAGCGTTGACATGACAGGATCTCCATTTGAGCTCCAGAAAATCCAGTAAGGTTTCACTGGTAAAACATGGCTGACTATGAGGGAGCAGCAAAACTAACATGAAAACAGTTTTGGAAATATTATTATGATGCTTCCCATGTGCAGCTTGTTCTGTGGTAGCCTCACTTACTGATTGATAGAGGTACCCTCTTTTCATGTCCTTCATCATCCTCCTCCTCCTCCTCTCCCTCTGAAGCTTCGCTGCTCCTGCTGCTCCTCCCCTCTGTCTGCAGATAACTCTGGAGGACAGCAGATCCTTCCTTTTCTGTCTCATCTTGATCCTGAAAGGAATCACAAACATGAACATATAACATTTTGCATCACTCAGACAATTATTCCTAAATTGGCCTTGATCACCAATCAACTGGTGAAACCCTAAACAGCTGTTTTCCCTATTTGTTAAAAGAACTTCCAACATTTTCAGTCTGGTGATGCAGGCTGCAAGCCAACAGTTTGTACTTAGATGCAATTTTTGAATTTGATAAAATTCAGAAAAAGTTTAGGCACATATACTTTGATGCATAAATAGGATAAATCTGGTAAATCCTTCATTTTTTGTTGCATTTAAAACGGCAACCTCTATTAAAGAACCAGCAGCATTTTGTTTCTCTATTTTATGGGAGTTAATTTCAATAATCACTGGAAGGAAGAGTCAGAAAAAGCCTAATTGATGCAGCTCACAACTAGGAGCATCTGTATTTCCTGTATTCCAGTAACTTACCTTGTCTTCATCAGCAAATGCTGGAGAAACAGATTCAGCACCTTCTCCTGTTTTCTCCTAATTAACGACAATTAACACCAGATTTTCATCAGTCTAACAGGATTCCACGTTCTGAAAGAGAGAAACTGAAAATTAAAGCTCATTAGAATAGTTAATAACCTCCAGGTTGTGTTTTGTTTTACAGAGTGGAGGAGCTTGTTTCTTATTTTTAGGTTTTGCTCCCAGGTTGGTGGTGGTGCTGCTGGTGCTGTTGTCCAAATCCTGCATCAGTTTAAAGAAGGCCAGCTCATTAAAGAGGATCTCTGAAATCTCCACCAGCAGGTCCTCCCCGCAGTCCTTCAGAGTACGGCCCACAAATTTACCAAGAGATTCCTGAACAAGACAAAAAAAAGGAGCTTTTAATTATCTTCTTTTTTGTGTGACCACAGTGGCCTTTATTAACAGCATAGAGAAACGGGAGAGAGGTGGGGGAAGAGACACTCTTCTGGAGTTGAACCCGTGGCGACTGCTTCGAGGACTGAGGATTCTGAACACGGGGCGCCACGTCTTAACCACTGCGCCACATGACGCCCCTTTAATCAACTTCGACCTGGTGGACTGTATTACAGGAAGCTGTCACTGGTCGTACCTGCAGGATGCCTCCCAGCTGTTTGTGGAAAAAGCGAACAAACTCTTTGCTTTCGTCGTGTTGCTGGGTGAGAGTCAACACCATGCGGCGCACCGACGTCAGCAGCTGATGGGAACACACTTTGTTCATGTTTTCCTGAAAAAACAAGTTTAAAAAAAGTCAAGAAACAGCAGCGCTAAGATTTACAAGAAACTTGAGAAATATTAATAATAAACCAATTCAGGCAAATAGTTTCTTTTATGGTTATAATGGTGCTATTTAGTGTACCTTGAGGAAGGGAATGACTTCCGTCATGATGGCTTTAATCTGCCGGTCCAGCTGCTGGGTGTCAATCTGAGGGCAGTGCACACCATTGGCTGCACTTTCTGCTCACAAACAAACAACAACATGTAGCATAGATGTTTCAACAGAAAACAAAGAGACAAACTAAGCTACAAGTCTGTGGACATGTTGAGCACAGGCGACGTCATGTGATCATATACCTTCCACTGGTTGGACAGGGTTAGGCGAAGCACTGTTAGCATTTGACACGTCAGACCTGCTTTCACCTGCAGCGCTGGCGTTGCAAGGGTTAAACTGGGCTTTAAGCTTCATGCGCTCATACTCCCTAATCCTCGCCAGAGCTTTGTCTAAATGAATCACTGTGTTGCCTGTCAGAGTGGCACAGAAAGGAGAGAGATGGAGAGAATGGGAAGAGTTCAAAAATCAATGAAGTGAAAGAAGAGGAATGGAGTGAATATTAATACAACCAGCTTTACACTACAGGTCCGCAGCCTCACGTTGAACTGATTACAGCGAGGTCCACTAATGAAAGGTGCCTAATTTACTCTGTAGCATAAATCCTCATGTGTAAACTGGTTGGTTAACAAAGATGAAACATGAGAAGCCCTGTTAGAAAGTATCAGATCCTCTGGTAAAGCTCCCAGTTATTAGCAAAGCACTTAGGCAGTAAATAAAGGTAAGGAATATAGAGTGATCAGTAAACTTTAAACTACCGTAAAATGGTTGGATCCAACATTAAAACATGTGTAACCATACCCAGGTCATCATTAGCAAAAGGTTCCAGGTTAGACGAGGTTGACATGTTGCTGTCATTATCAACAGACTCTGTATCTTCTCTCCTCTTCAGATCCTGAGCATGCCTCAAGTTCTTCTCCAACACCTCCTGGAAGAAGGAAGCATTCTTTATTCAGGCTCCCAGAGCTGGTGGGCAGGGTAGAGAGAGAGCTGATCATTCAAAACACTCACATTTTACACTTCTGTACTCCCACCAAGGTGATAGGGTAATCAATGATCAATATCCTGATACCATCAATACAACAAAAATGAATTATTCAAAGTAACGTTGCAGTAACAGACAGGCAGCCCCATGAGGCAGGCAGACGGGAGGAAACTACGGAAAGGCTGAATGACGATGCCACATGCTAGCTGTGCTAATACTACAAGCTAACTCCACCACACAGTAAAGCTCCTGGACAACACAAGCTAACGCTTCTGTTTAAAGATTAGCTCCATTCTGTCATCCTCCGGTACGAGTTAATGCAGTAAAATGTTAATCAGCTGGCTGCTCAGTCAGCTACTAAAGAGTGAAGCAATAAAACAAAGCAGAGCAGCCTGTAGTAGTTACAGCAGAAACATTCATTTATATCAACAGGCACATGATAGAAAAACACAGCACCACACTACAGATAAGAAATTGTAATAAAATCTAAAGATTGCAGAATTGAATCAAAACTTCATATTTCTATAAAGGATATTAATACTAATACATGAGGGCTGAATTCTCCCCTACTGACTGGTTCGGCACTAAATAAGGAAGAAAAATTATCATTTGTGATAATCATATTTTTCTCTGAACTAGATACTTCAAAAAAAGTTGCCATGGTTTTAACAATGGTATTAAGTATTTTTCTTAGGATCAGTATTGAGTTTGAAATGTTGCCATGGTGACAGCGCTACAACATAAAGAATCCAGAGGGGGGGGGGTGAATATGGGGCATATTTTAGACGCTATAACAACTTCCCAAGTCCTTTTTTTTTTTTTTTTTACGATGAAGGAAGAAACTCCAAGATTTCACCCATCACTCTGGAACAAAGGCAATATTCAGACAGACAAAAGACCTGACTCCCAATTAGCACAACTCTGGGGACCTTGGGGGAGAACAAAGAACACATGTCTAATCTGGCAAAAGAGAGATGGGGTCATTTTTTATAGACAAGCTTCTGAGGCTTCACTGTCGACTCAAATTCAAAGGCAATGAAGAAGGGCGAGAGAAAATTAAGATCAGAGAATAAAGAAACATGGAAGGATGACAGGGGACACGATGGAGACAGATGAAAGGAGACGAGGCAGAGTGAGAAACTAATGAAAGATGCATTTAAATGTAGAGGAAGGAAGGATGTTCAGGAAGCTATGGGATGGGATGGCTAGAAGGACTGAAGGAGACTTTAACACGACGTCCAAAACATGAGAAGAGAACAAATTTAGAGTTCAGAGCCTTGCAAAAGTATTCATAACCATGACAACCACAAACCTTCACAAATTTGATTGGGATTTTATGTAACAGATCAATACAAAATAGTGAAGTAGATGATGTGTGTTTTGTATGTATTCAGTCCCCTTTACTCAGACATCCCTAAATAAATCTTAGTTCAGATTGTGAGATTGGCCTCTGAAGATTTTCTTCAGCAGGGACAGAGAAGCTCCTCAGAGCCGATGGATGGAGCTGAATAGGCTAAACCTGGGATTGGGGCAGAGGTCAGCCTTGCAATAGGACTCCATTCAGCCAGAGATACATCAGAGCTTAGTCCTGTGGTAGAATGGCCTAGTCCAAGTCCACAACTTAATCCAACTGAGAATCTGTAGAATCTGTTACAGACCTAAGATGTTTTGCAAAGAAAGAATGGGCAAAACCTTTGGTCCGCAGATGCCCCCCCCAGACTTTACCCTTTACGTTTTCAGTTATAACATGAAGAAATGTAAGAAAGTTAGAGGGATATGAATATGTTTAAGAGCCGAAGTGGAAAGAAGACTCACTTCATCACTAGTGATCAGACTCTGGCTGGGCGTAAGCTCAGACTGAGAGCCTGCTGTCCACACAATGGAGCCAAGAGGGGGCATCTGATCCTCCGCTGCACGCCTTACTGCCAGGTGCTTGGTCACTATGTCCTGTGGGAAACACACCAGTACAGTACCATAGTCGTCATCTGATATTTTTGGCTTTTTGTGTCAATTCATTGTCAGTTTAATGGTGATTCAGATTTTGCCCCAAAATGAACACACAATTCCATTTGTTCAAACAGCAGAGATGATCAGAGGAACAGGAGTCACCTGCAGGGAATAGAGAGCTCTCTGGCGTAAATAGTCTGTGTTGAGCAGCTGCAGTTCATGGAAGAGCTCAATGAGAAAGTGGGGTCGCGACTCATTCTGGGATATCAAAGTAGCCACCTCGGAGTAAATGGTCTCCCGCAGGGCCTCAAACAAGGAGAAGTCACTGCTTGCATCTACAAGCCAGAGATTTTAGAATATCAGTTTTAGGAAGATTTTCTGGACACTTTTCCAAAACAAAAAGGTTGCAGATAAATGAAGATATGTTGGAGAGGGTTTAGGTGAAGAAAAGGCATGATGATGGTTAGGATATAAGAACCAAATGGTGGAAGATGTGCTTGGTGACTTTACCTGGTGCTTCTGTGCATGCAATTCTGTTAGAGAGGAAGGGTGTTCTCCAAGCATAAGCTGTGAGTAGGATACATTAAAATCAACGTATGTAAAATTCATGACAAATGTGCAAAAAAACATAATTGAATCAAATTAACTGGATGCTGTCAGCTTACATTAAAACTGTTTAAAAAGAATGCTAAAAATGAATCAAAGTAAGATGAATAGTGAATGTAGAGTGGCAGAAACATGAGAGGCTGAAGGAGGTAGAGTGGAAACATTTGGTTAAGAGAGGGCTGAGCTGTACCAGAGGACAGGTCGTTGCGTTTGGTTCCAAGCTTCGTCTTGCTCTCCAGTTTTTCTTGAGTAAGTTTCTCCAACAAAATCTGATTCTGTTCTTTGTGATAAGACGAGACTGCCCTCTCCTGGGCAAACTCTGCAGTGCTGCTATAGCTGTCACTGTCTTGGCCTGTAGGAGAAAATGAAATATTTATTTTATATATCCATACAGTGATTGCTGCGTTTGAAGAGTTTAATTAAATCTAATGATAAAATGAGTAGAGAGAGAAAAGAGATTGGATATTTGTACCTTCGCTGTTCTTGTTGTGCCCTTTGCTCCTCCTGCGTCTGTTTTTGGAGGTTTTGCTCCGAGAAGCCAGGTTAGCCTGTGCGGAGGCCTTTTTTCCAGCCTTAAAGGTCTTTGTGACTGTGGCAGGATCAACGGGATCAGGAATACTGCAAAAGCTTCCCTGTGATGCCTTGTCAAAATCCTGCGGCCTCGATTGGGATTTGTTAAAAGTGGGGGATGAAGGAGGAGAGTCTTGCAGCTCTGCTTTAGACGGGGGATTTCGTGTTATGTTGTTTGTGTAAGAGGTGTTCAGTCGTGCAGCTGATCTAAAGTCATAAAGAGGGAAAAATGAGCAGAAATTAAAATGTGCAACTAATAAAATGTCTTCTCCAGACAAAAAAAAAAAGGTTGAGTGTACCCTCTCTGTGCAGCTGTGTTAAGAGGAGAGTGCTGCAGTGGAGGAGGGAAGCCCATGTACTCTGTTTTGATGGACGTATTGGGATCCGTTTTTTGATGTTCAGGTGAAGCTGGACCTTCTGCAACATGAGGAAACTCACCCATGGCAGCAGGGAATGGTGCATACAAGTTGAAGCCTTAAGTGAGGAAGAAAAACATTTAAATGTTTTCTAGAAGAGAAACTTTTGGCACAATGCCAAAAAAGATCTGCTGCTTCTTATGCAAGATAAACACCAAATGAGTCTATCTGGTTATCATACTGGGAGAGAATGGAGATAAGGCAGAGTTTGCCACTGTAGAGGAGAAGGGATGGAAGATGCCAGGGGGAGCTGAGGGGCTCGGAGCGGATTCCTGAGCTGGGTTCTGTTTCTGTGTCTGCCAGCCAGCAGCTGATGAGGAAGAGGAGGGTGGCGGCTGCTGATGCTGCTGGCGGATGAGATCGTTCAGAACCTGTTTTAGTCTGAAACAGAAGGGAAACATTACAGAAAACTCATCACCAGAAATAATTAGTCTGTTTATTAATATAAGCTAATTCTTTCACCTTTGAACATTGTTCTGCTGCCAAGCTAACTGAGTGTAGCACTGGTTAAGCTGATGCATCACCAGGTGGACTTGAGGCGATGACACATTATTGGGTAAGACGCTGTACTGACCCGTCAGCAGAGTCTGCAACATGTATGACAGCGTCTGCGGACAGAAAGAATCACTTTCACAGACTGAGCAACATTTGCTTGGCAACATGAAACAGGGCAAGCTGAAAATATCAAGATGGAATATCATCATAATTATTCAGATATGGCATTAGTGAGTGAAGCTGGAGGTCCAGAGAATTATGGACATGTGTTCTCCTGTAGCTCTCCCTATCAACTGTGATCAGATCCCAGTCAGCTAATTCTTATCAACACTCACACATCCCACCACAGTCAGCATTCAGGTTAGCAGCACTAACACTACAGCTGTCTGATATCAGTCATATATACAGCTCATCTGAAAAGTATTCACAGCGCATCACTTTCCCACATGTTATGTTACAGCCTTATTCCAAAATAGATTACGTTCCTTTCTTTCCTCTAAATTCTACACACAACACCCCATAATTATGTGAAAAAGATTGAGATTTTTCCAAATGTATAAGGAATCAAAGAACAGTGAAATCACATGTACATAAGTATTCCCAGCTCCATGTGGCGCTCAGCTGCATCCTGTTTGCACTGATCATCATGGAGATGTTCCTGCAGCCTAACTGGAGTCCACCTGTGGTAGATACAGCTGATTGGACATGATTTGGAGAGGCACACACACCTGTCTATATGAGGTCCACAACTAACAGGTGTGTGTCAGAGCACAAACCAAGCATGAAGTCAAAGGATTGTCTTGAGGCACACATCTGGTGAAGGTTACAGAAACATGTCTGCTGCTTTGAAGGTCCCAATGAGCCCAGTGGCCTCCAATCATCAATCAGTGAAATAAGTTAGAAACCATCGGGGGAGGTGACCAAGAACCAGATGGTCACTCTGTCAGAGCTCCATAGTTTCTCAGTGGAGCAAGGAGAACCTTCCTGAAGGACAACCATCTCTGCACCAACCAGGCCCGTATGCTAGAGTAGCCAGATGAAAGCCACTCCTTAGTAAAAGGATCATGGCAGCCTGCCTGCAGCTTGCCAAAAGGCACCTGAAGGACTCAGACCATGAGAAACTAAATTCTCTGGTCTGATGAGACAAAGATTGCACTCTGTGGTGTGAATCCCAGGCATCACGTTTGGAGGAAACCAGTCACTGCTCATCTCTAGGCCAATCCCATCCCTATAGTGAAGCACAGTGGTGGCAGCATCATGCTGTGTAGGGATGTTAGAAAACATCGATACGCCGATATAATAATGATATTGTATCAATATTCAAAAGCAATGTATCTTTTTTTGTAGAACTTAATGGAACTATTAATGATGACAGTAATTTTTGTAGTAAAACTAAAAGTATAACTGGTAGTTTGTGGCTGTTTTCACCTTCTTCTTTGTTCCAGTGCATCAACTAGATCTAGTAATAAAACTGCATATGTTAAAGTATGAAACAGATTGGAGTGTTTAGAATGCTGTCACAGCTTTTCTACAGTTAAATTCAGCTTTAAATATCACGATATATACTCTTACTCAAAGCATATATCTTATCGACGTATTGTGTATTGTGGTAAATATCGTATCATCAGTTTCTTGCCAATAGACATCCCTAATGCTCTGGGGATGTTTATCAACAGTCAGTTTTTGCAGAAATATACATTTTTCTGAAAATTAGTCATCCTGATGAGATTCTTACAGAATTTATTGTGTCCAGAAATCAGGAGAATGAGAAAAGACATCAACATTCACAATGCTAGGAAGCATGTGAGAAACTTAAGATTCTGACTCTGTCCTCAGAGATGAGATCTGAACATTGAGCTATTCTGTACTGAACCAGATCAGATCAGATCAGAACATCCAGCAGTACCACCTGTTAGAATAAGGTCCAAACAGAGCTTCAGGCTGTGTGCATGTGTTAGATTGGAGCACTAACCTGCTGGTCCTGCAGGAGAGTCTGACACATGCTGGTGCTGAAGTCCAGCTGCCTCTGGAGCTGGTTGATCTGCTCCTGCCAGTGACTGGAGCCCTCAGCGAAGGAGAGCTCCGAGGCCCAGCGCAGGTTCTCCTGCCGACGGATACCTCCATGCTGGCCTGAAGACTGGTTCACACTTCTGGGCTGTTGTTTCACCTTCGTCTCATTATGAAGATGACCTTCAGGGTCACCAGAAAAGGCTGCTGGAGGCTTCAGGTTGCTGAAGCATTAAACACACACAAACAAGCAGAAGGACTTTAGATGATGGAGCTCATAAGTGTCAGGGTCAGACTCTTGCCGGCTGCTCCTACCTTCCTTGATTCTTCCTGTTACTGTAGGAGCACTGGTTCATGCTGGGCGAGTAGACATGGATGTCATCATCATCAGAGCTGCTCTCTGTACATTCCTCCTGTTCCTCCTCCTCCTCCTCAGCACATATCTCTGAGTGATAATCATCCTCTTCCTCATTGTCATCTTCATCCAAGTTGCATGGACTGGAACCCCAGGTGGCCATTGTTCTAGTAATGAGTAAGAATCATAACCACATTTAGCTGCTGGTGGTAAACAGAAATATTAAAGCCTGAGACGGATCACAGAGCTCTGAACTAGACGCCGTCTCCTACCTTTCATCCCTGTTGATGGACTGTGAAAGTGTAGCGCTACCCTCCTGCTCCTCCATCTGGCAGGGGGAGTCACAGAGACCGCTACGTCTCTGGTGTTCAGCCATCAGTGACTCTAGGTGCTTTCGCCGCTGTCTCAGATCTTCTCGCATAATCTGCCTCCGCCTCATTTCGGACCAGAGCTGCTGGCGAGACAAACAGGAAGCTCTCATAAACAGCGTGTGGGTGGAGACAGAGGGTGTGTGCTGGGGTGAATCTCTTACCTCATTGTCTGTGACGGCTGAGGAAGCTGCCTCTGGAGCAGTGGGTTTGAGCACAGCTAGGTTGGTTTTGTGTCCGGAGGATGAAGAAGCTTTGACATTAGCAGGAGTGGAAGCTGCAACCGGAGCCTTCCTCAGCAGACCCTGCTGACCGCATGCGCTGGACACAGATGACTGGAAACAAGGATGTACATTGGAATTTTTTAAATAAAATGTTCAAATCCAATCCTAAAGATGACATATAAGTCATGTTCAAAGCCTTAGCAGGATGCTTTTTTATGACTGCTATCAGCTTTACATGCTGTAATACAGAAAATAAATCCTGGAAGTGATGGTGGCCCCCGCAGAGCCCTGATCTCAACATAATGGAGTGTGTCTGGGATTACATGAAGAGACAGAAGGATGTGAGGAAGCCTACATCCACAGAAGATCTGTTTGGAACAACCTACCTGCTGAGTATCTTCAAAAACTGTGACCAAGTGTACCTAGAAGAACCAATGCTGATGTATATATTTACAGACCCTCTCCTAATAATTTGAATATAAATGGAAAAGTTTATTTCCATAATTCCATTTCCATAATTCCATTCAAAACATTAAACTTCTATAGATTATAGATTCAGGGCCCATAATTTAAACAATTTCAAGTATTTAGTTGTTTATTTGTACATAATTTGGGCTTCCAGCTCATAAAACCCACAAAAACAGGAATTTAAAGAAAATTTAGAATACTGTGAAGAACTCAGCCCAAGTTTTACAGGGCATGAATGTTTTTAAACTGAGTGTCACATGCTACTCATCTACTAAACTCAAAGCAGCTACACAGGTTTTCCAGGTGTCATTAAATTGCTTCACTTTGGTTCAGTTGTCTCAGTTAGGTTCAGTATAGAGAAGACTGCAGACTTGACAACAGCCCAGAAGACCATCATTGATCCCCTCCATAGGATGGGTAAGCCACAAACGTTCATAGCTAAGGAGGCTGGCTGTTCACAGAGTGCTGTGTCCAAGCATATCAATGGAAAGTTTAGTGGAAGGGCAAAATGTGGCAGGAGAAGATGCACCAGCAGAAGAGCTGACCGTGGACTTCAGCGAATTATCAAACAGAAGATTCATGAATCTGGCAGAGATCCAGAAAGAGTCACAGCTTCAAAAACCACCACATTCAGACGCATCCGGGAGATGAGCTACAACTGTCTGGTTCCTCCAAACCACTTCTGAGCCTGAGCCAACGTAGGAAGCGTCTCAACTGGGCCAAGGAGAAGAAGGACTGTTGGCCAGTAGTCCAAAGTCCTCTTTTCAAATGAAAGTAAAGTGTCTCTTTCATTCAGGAATCAAGGTCCAAGGGTTTGGAGGAAGACGGGTGAGGAACACTACTGAGCCTGGTTCTGTTGGAGGTTTCTTCCTGTTAAAGGGGAGTTTTTTCTCTCCACCGTCGCTACTCTCCAGTTATATTACAGTACATTCTGTTATTTCGACTGTTAACTTTGTTTTCTCTCAGTGTTTTTCTCTCCATAGAAGATATACCTGGTCTGGTATCCTGCTTGGCTGCAATGCCCTGTTGGACGGGGGGCATCGACTGGGATGATCCTCCCAGTAACTGAACATCCACTGTGTCCTGTTATTAACTTTTTACTTTCTGTAACATAGAAAGTTCTCTTATATCAGATCTTCTGTTCCTTCTGTGTTTCTGCTCTGTCTTCTCAAACCCCCAGACGGTCGTGGCAGATGGCCGCTCCTACTGAGCCTGGTTCTGTTGGAGGTTTCTTCCTGTTAAAGGGGAGTTTTTCCTCTCCACCGTCGCTACATGCTTGCTCAGTATGAGGGATTGCTGAAGGATTGCTGTGGTTGGAAAGTCTGCATCAACGGGGCCCAACCTCACGCCAATGACTGACGCAATCTGCTGGGATTCCTTAAATAGGAAACTTTTTAACTGATTGGAATGTTTGTATAAATGTATTGAAATGACTTCTTGTTAAGTGCCTTGAGATGACATCTGTTGTGAATTGGCGCTATATAAATAAACTGAATTGAAATTGAATTGAACAGAACCCAAGCTGCTTGAGGTCCAGTGTGAAATATCCACAGTCAGTCATGATTTGGGGTGAAATGTCTGGTGCAGATGTTGGTAAACTCTGCTTTCTTAAATCCAAGGTCACTGCATCAGTCTACCAGAATTTTTTAGAGGACTTCATGATTCCTTCTGCTGATGATCTGTATGGAGATGCAGATTTCATCTTCCAGCAGGACCTGGCCCCTGCTCATACCGCCAGAAGCACCAAAACCTGGTTTGATCCCCATGGTGCCATCACAGTAGTTGACTGTTTGGATAACTCATTGGACCTAAACCCCATTGAGAATCTATGAGGTATTATCAAGAGGAAAATGCCTCAATGCCACAGGCTGGTGGCCTCAATGCCACAGGCTGGTGGCCTCAATGCCACAGGCTGGTGGCCTCAATGCCACGAGGCATCGAGGCAGTGATTAAGGCAAAGGGATTCCCTACCAAGTATTCAAGATTGACATAGTACCATGTTTCAATTGATTTGATCCTTCTTTCTTTTTTTCTGCAAAAAACTGAGAAATAAATGGTGATTTCTTCACAGTATTCTAATTTTTTGAATTCCTGTTTTCGTGGGTTTTATGAGCTAGAAGCCTAAATTATGTATGAATAAACAACTAAATACTTGAAATTGTTTAAGTTGTGGGCCCTGATTCTATAATCTATGGGAGTTTAACATTTTGAATGGAATTATGGAAATAAACTTTTCCATAATATTCAAATTTTTTTGAATGGGTGGAATGCTCCGTCCTAATACATCACTACATTTCGGATATGCAGTAATAGGAATTATATAACCATCAGTTTAAATATACAGTTTAGTATACAGAATAAATTAAGCCTGGATGATATCAGAAAAACATTAAATCGTAATCATATTTCTTATTCTTTCAATGACTGATTTGAATTAGCCCACATTTTCCTCTCTCCTCTCCTTTGTTTCTGTTATTAGAATGGCCCCGCCGTACTCCTGGAGCGAGGTGGATAGAAACACTGAAATCTGGATCAGGTATAAAAGACAGGGAAGTCCACTTCAATGTCCAAATGTATTATCTGTACAGTTTAAATGCAAAATATTCAATCCAAGCTGTCCTTTTCGATCGTTTATCGGTTTTTATTTTTCTACATGCGTTGGAGATGAAGGTGACCGTCGATGATATAAGGAGGGATTGTAGACGGCTAGCTATATAGGAGGAGCTACTAGCATACTGATGTGGAGGCACAGAATGTGGTGTGCTTATATTTGGAAGCTGGGCAGTAGAAGCATTTTCTGGACACAATTTGGTCTATACAGTCTGGCAGCTGTATAGACCCCTGATCTGCTGCAGACTGGCTGCCTTGGATCTCTTAGGTGAAGGACATGAACAATCAGATCTGGACATTCTATGTCCCACGGCCCACATCCAGTCTGTTTGATATCCCAGTCTGACCCGCAGGGATCAATAGTATGGATTAAACATGAAGAACGTGGTAATTCATCACATAATCTACCCCTTTTATTTTTGAAAAATTTTGTACTTCAAAGCCTTTTTTCTGTTTGCGTAGCTACTTGGAACCCTTGTATGTGTCAACGTCAGCTTATGGTCAAATAAGAGAGAGAATTATGCAGAAGATTGTTTTACCAAACAATCTTCTAAGTAATCACTGCTTGATATAGTATGTTCAGAAAATGAGTGTGTGCATTAATTTATTTGCAAAGACTGTTTGAAATGCTACAAAAGTTGGTTTTTATATTCAATTGTAGTAACTATACATTTGCATGCCAATAAGATCTCAGATAGAGTGTCATTACAGGAAATGTTCACTTCTTCCACTCGACAGTGTACAAGATGCTAAAGGTCACAGGGACTGTTGGAAGCCCTATTAGGAAGTATTTACTTACTGTCTTTATATTTACCATGAACTGAAGTCAAAGGTCATGTATTAAATGTTACAGCTTGCATTAACATAATCAGACTAAACATACGGCATAATACAAGGTATCAGACATTCTCCATTACCATCATTCTTTTTCTAAAAGGTATTTAATGATAAATAAAGTGTCTGTGTCTGTATTATTATTATTATGTTTCAATGTTTACCATTATTGTAAACATGTAAAAATCTTTTAGAGATAAAGAAACTGAACATATTTCTGGACTATATAACAACAGAACATGTTCTTTGGGGCAACCAACTTTGAACAGAGGGGCTGGTTTAAGATTCCAGCCTCCTACTGTCTACAGTGCAGCTCTGACTCGGCTCCCCAGGCAGAAACCCACACCTTGGGATGTGATCAAAACGGTTCAGGATCGTTAGTGCTGACAACTCTGTCAGGGAACTGAATACAGGGTAGGTCCAGGGTGTCATGGGACTCTGATGGCCTCGTTAGCGGCTTCTATTGCCCTTTTAGTATGACCGTCCTTGATTAGACCTTAGAAGCCTGATAGTCCCAACCAAGTTTCCAAACTGAAGAAGCCTTTTGGATGAGAGCTGTATAGTCTTATAGATAACAAGAGAAGTCCAGTTTTTTTTTTACTATAAAGACTTTGGGGAAATTAATTGTCCACATCTGCTATAGACAGACACTACTGGATTTACATTAACACAGTGATCACAAGTAGCTTGTAACACAAGCCCTCCCTGCTGCTTAAACATCAAGAAATGGGAAGAGCTGTTCCCCTCCCATGGCTTTTTCATCCCCTATGTCTAGAGGGAGACTATGTCCAGAATCTGCTCCAGAGAAGAAATGCCATTACATTTTTTCTCTTCATTTTCACTTCACTTTTTAGTATACATAAATGACCAATAAGGTTTTCACTGCCAATAATTATTTTACCAGCACAAACAAATCTTGTATATTTTAGCTAATCCATAATTTAAATGCAGTGAGTGTTTGTGTGATTCGAAGGATGAAGTACCGGAAGGTCGGGGCAGGTCCACTGCAGGTCCTGGATTTTGCCTTGGATTTCAATGAGTCTCTGTCGCTCTTCATGGAGCTGTCTCAGCTCCTGTTTCTGCTGACGTAACTTCTCCTCATACAACTTCTCCCTGTCAGAGGAAAACACAACAGCTCTGCTGTAATAAATCTAATCAGATAACTGTGCAACACACTGCAAGACTAGATGTTCAACTTTTATTTTACTACACCTGGCCTTGCTGGAGAGGGCCAGATCTCTGGGACTCTGCTTGGATCCAGGCCCTGAAGCCCCACCTACAGGTGCTCTGGTGTTATTTGGCTGCTGGTGTACAGCTTCATCATCATTAGCCGTTGTTCCATCTGTGTCATCACTCTGTGTCACACAAAGATAGATGGTCTCATTGTTTCTCCACCGGAATAATAGATCGCTTTCTCTCTTCAGAATCAAACACCACAAGAATATTAATGCTGGTGAAGAAACAACTGCTCCATGTTTCCCAAACATGTTCAGTACAAAATGAATCTGAGGTTCATCATTGTCAACTTAAGACCAACGTCAAAAACATTTACAAGTTCTACTGCCGATTTTTCCACTGGGGTTTAAAGCAAAGTCTGCGCTGTCCTCAGTAGATGAAACAGCTCAACTCAGTCATCAAGGTTCACTGTTCAAATGTTTCTGTCATGTGCCATTTGTTCCATGTATTTTTTTTATATGTACAGTGGGGCAAAAAGGTATTTAGCAGCCACCAATTTTTACAAGTTGTCCATCAAGATGAGAGAGAGATGAGAGAGGTCTGTTATTTTCATCTTCAACTACAAAAATCAGAAATGTAAAACAATTTATATCAGGTATCATACAATATGATTTCCTGGATTTATTTTACATTCCGTCTCTCACAGTTGAAGTGTACCTAAGATGAAAACCACAAACCTCTCATCTTTTTAAGTGGGACAACTTGCACAATCGGTGGCTGCCAAATATTTTTTTGCCCCACTGTACCTTAGAAGGGAAAATTTGTATTTATGTATTGATTTTTTAATTCAAATCTATCTGGTTCATCTGGTGTTCTGCTTTAATTAAAGATAGCGTTTTTACTTTTACTTTCACTTTTTTTCAGCCAATCAGGAGAGAAGAGCCAGACTACTGAACCCTAGCGGCGTACCTGGACCATAGCCACCAGCTCCTGCAGCTGCCTCAGTTTCTGCTTTGCCGTCTGCCGGTTAATCTTCGGAGGAAAACCTGCGTCATTCCCAAAGCTGCTCCCTCGACTGGACTCCGACACGCTGTCTGGAAGCATGGCCTGTCCCCCTTCATTATTATCGATCCCGTCTTCATCCTCGTCTTCAGCCTTTACCAGACCAAAGGGAATGTCCCTGTTGTACTGGCACTCTAAATTAAGATAAAAGTTAAAACATGACACGTTGCTAAATAAGGTCATGTTTACATAAAGCTAGAGATGAATGAATCTCAATTAGAACTTTTAAGTTTAATATATCTAATGACTTTACTTGGGAGAAAAATGGAAAATGATGTTTGTTCTGATGATAATGTGAGGGATACCCAACTGAATGTGTTTCTGGACACTAGTGGTATTCTGAAGGTTTTCCAGTCTGGTCTTAAACATTTACATTGCACTGAAACAGCACTTTTAAGGGATATGGCAAATGATTCTTGAAGCTCTTATTCTTTTGCTTTTAGAGCTCAGAGCAGTGTTTGATACAGTGGACCACAGTATTCTTATTTCTCATTTGGAACACTGGGTTGGCATTAAAACACTGCAGTGACTTTGTTCCTATTTGAGAGACAGAATATTTAGTGTAAATATTGATAGTTCACTGTCCACTTCGGTATCTTTATCTTGTGGGGTTCCTCAAGGTCCTCTTGTTTTTTTCTTTGTACCTGCTCCCTTGGGGCTCTTTTTTAGAAAACATGGCATCTCCTTCCACTGCTATGCAGACAACTGCCAACTTTAACTGCCAGTTGTTTTTAATATATTTTGTTCCTATTAATTGTGGTGTTTCTTGTTTAACATTTGTGTATATATTGTGTTTATTGAGCCTATTTTGTTTACAGACTTGTTTTTGACTGTGTTCTGAGTGCAGCTGTAACAGTGTCAATAAAGTACTGATCTATCCATCTATGCTCCATCCAACCCCTTTTTAAACTCCCTTAAAGACGTCACGATTTGGATGTCTCTGGACTTTTTGAGCTTCAATGAAAGCTAAATACAGGTCATTATATCCAGGCCGAATAGTAAATTATGTAAACCACTTAATTTTGGTTGGATCAAGTCATTCAATAAATATCTCACAAATTTGGGAGTCACTATGGACTGAGATTTTTAATTTGATAAACAGATCAGCCCTGTACTGCAGAAAATCTTCTTCCGGTTGAGGCAGATACCGAGGCTTAAGCCAGTTCTGTTGAGGCAGGATTTAGAAAAGATAATCCATGCCTTTAGATCTACCTGTCCTGACTATTATAATGCACTTTATTTTAGTGTCAGCCAGACATTCCCGTCTTTTAACTGGTCCAAACAGACATGAGCACATCTAACCGATCCTTGTCCTCCCTTCATTGGCTTCCTGTACAGTAAAGAATTTATTTTAAAATCCTTATGTTGTCTTATAAATGTCTAAATGGTCTTGCTCCTCTATACCTTTCAGGGTTTCTCCAGCCTAATCTTCCTGTGCGGGCACTTGGATCAGCCGACCAGCTGCTTTTAGTTGTCCCAAAGACTAGGTGGAAACTTAGAGATCAAGCTTTTTCTACTGTGGTTCCCAAACTTGGAATCTGTTGCCTTTTAATATCAGACAACCTTCTTCGCTTTCTGTTTTTCATCCAGTTTTAAAAACAACTTTTTTCAATAGCATTGTCTGGATGGTTGTGAGTTGATATGGTGTTTTTATTGTCTTAGCTCTATTTTATGTGATGGCTTTTAATATTTGAATTATGTCTTGATTTGGACTTCTTTTATTTGTCTTGTTTTTGTACAGTGTCTGGGCTCTCCCTTAGAGATAGGGTGAGAAGCTCAGTCATCCGGAGGGGGCTCAGAGTAGAGCCGCTGCTTCTCCACATCGAGAGGAGTCAGTTGAGGTGGCTCGGGCATCTGGTCAGGATGCCTCCTGGACGCCTCCCTGGTGAGGTGTTTCAGGCACATCCCACCGGGAGGAGGCCCAGGGGAAGGCCCAGGACACGCTGGAGGGACTATGTTTCTCGGCTGGCCTGGGAGCGCCTTGGGATTCCTCCCGAGGAGCTGGAACAAGTGGCTGGGGAGAGGGAAGTCTGGGTGTCTCTGCTTAAGCTGCTGCCTCCACGACCCGACCCCGGATAAGCGGAAGAAGATGGATGGATGGACGGGTACAGTTTTAGACAACATTTAATTTTTTAATTTTTTTTTTTTATGCGCTTTAAAAAATAAATTGGATTTGGTTAGCTGCTCGGTCTTTCTAGGTTCCAGAAACTTCCATTTAAGACCTTTCTCATTTTAATTTAAGACTGATGAATTTCAAAGAATAATCTGATTAAGTTACCGTAATAGGTCTGTAAATTAGGTAAAACTTGCTAACTAAGTTAGTTGAATATAAAAAAGTGTGTCAACTTAGGTTGATGTCTTAAGAGCCAACAGAAACCTCATCTAAGGTGTCGCTATTAGTTTTCACTATATTGATAAACTTACTAATTAGTGATAACTTTCACATTACTAATTCTGTAATAACTATCATTTATACGATTTCATGAACCAAAACCATGACCAGACCTATGGGCGTGGTGACGTTGAGGCTGCGGAGGTTGGCTGATGCTCGGTTGTTGATTTCACACTCTGTGTTGAGTCGACCGTCCTGGTTGTTTGTTGTGCCGCTCCTGAAGCTGCGGCCATTGGTCAGGCTGTTCAAGTCCGCCCTCTTACTGTTGCGCTGTGGGTTTCTGCAGATATAAACATGTTTACACGGTGACTCTGTTCAGAAAGTGGTTTCTACTCCCTCAAAAAGAGACTATCTTCATTGATATTTTATTTGTGGTTTTGTTTTCATCACATTTAAATATGTAAAGAACAAAGTATTTAATAAGAATATTTCATTCGTTCAGATCTAGGGTGTGTTATTTTAGCATTCCTTTTACTTTTTTGAACAGTGCATTTATGCTGTTATTTTCCCACCCACCTGATGTTTGCACCAGGCTGGTGATTCTCATGCTCCAACTCAAAAGCAGTTTCAAACATGGATCCATCCTCTGTCTCATCTTCCTCCTCCTCATCTTCATCAGCCTCTTTCACATTCTCATTGACGGCATCTACCATCATATCAGAAGTCTGCTCATAGTACTGGACCAATTCCCTCAGCTCATTGAGGCGCTTATGGACCTCCTTCAGCTTCCTGTTGGAGGTGGGACAAAATGATTAAAGCAGGTTTACGGCCAGTCAGAATTTACACAGGTCGTACATTTCTGCTGGTTTTAATGATTTATTTGAAGATGACATCCTACTGCATTGTGTGGGATGATTACAGCACAACAAAACTTTAACTTCAATTGACTTTTAACCCAAAAATATTTGTGACGTCTCTCTAATCAACACTACAACAATCATAGATGCAGCCCCAGATATTAATATACACCCCGACTGATATTTGCAATTCAATTCAATTCAGTTTATTTATATAGCTATTCAGTGAGGATGACTGGGAGAACTGGGAAGGTTTGATTAAACTGGGTAGTTTCCAGGCACCGACTCAGCTTCAAGGTACCAGAAACATGTCAACAGGGTTGAACTTGGTGCTTCTGCAATCACCTCAACTACAACCCCATCAATAATTTATGGACCATGTTCAAAATCAGGTTCTGGTACAGGAAACTATGGAAGAGAGAGAAAATTGGTACTAAATATAGAAATAAATATATAGCTTGATAGAGTCATTAATGTGGTAAATATTGCTTCCAAAATAGAAAGTAAAATTACAGCGATAGTGTTAAATTAATACAGTTGAAAATGATAAATAGTTTTTATGTCACACTGTATAATCATGAAAGTTTGGAAAATTTTAGATGCAATATTTTGCATGTTAATTACTTTATCAAGCCATTCATTTATTTCTGTATTTAAAGCCTATTTTGGCCTCCACAGGAAGTCATTCTGAGAGGAAGAGAGGTCAGAATGAAGCCTGGACCCTTTCAGCAACTAGAAGTGTGTAGTTTCAATAGATTTCTTCATCTAATTAAACATATGTTGGGGGGACACAGTGCTAATTAAAGAAAATTCACTAAAACATTCAGACTTGTCAACACCTTTCTGTTTTTAAAAAGTCATTTAAGGCATTTATTATAGACATTCAGCTTGAAAAAAGCTTTAAATGCACAAATCTCAGATTAATATCACATTTGTGCTGGTGATGCACGAAAGCTGATTTCCAGCCAGAGCTGTAATTAAAAGGTTTAGCAGCCTCTGTCAGGATCAGCCGCCTGTGTCAAGATCAGCCGCCTCTGTCAGGATCAGCCGCCTCTGTCAGGATCAGCCGCCTCTGTCAGGATCAGCCGCCTCTGTCAGGATCAAGTAGGCTCATTTCCCCTCTGAGATCCACACAGGTTGAGTTCAGCACATGAAACTAAAACCTGTTGACAGCAGAAGGTAACACCACACCGCCATGCTACAAAACACACTGCTGTTGATATCTGACCTTCCAATGCCAAAGCCCAGAGCTCTGTATGTGTGTGTGTGTGTACACATGTATAGCTCTACTTGTGAGGACCAACCTTTGACAGCCCACCAGCATTGTGTGGACATTTGTAGTTGTGAGGACATTTTGCCTGGTCCCCACAATGTTTAACTAGCTATTAAACTCTACTAGTTAGGTTTAGAGGTATGGTGTGAATTAGGTTAAGCTTAGGGTTAGGCATGTATCAGTAATGGTTAGGTTTAGGGAAAGTGTCTGGGTTAGGCATAGTAAAATCAATGGAAGTCAATACAATGTCAACACAAGTATAGCAAGACGTGCGTGAGGGTGTGTGTGTGTGTGTGTGTGCGTGTGTGTGTGTACCTGAGCTTGTCAGAAGAACCGGAGCCGTCCTGTTGTGTCAATAAAGGCTGAAAGGAAGTGGAAGCTGAGGCTGCATTTAAGCAGAGAGCTGATTGGCTGTCTGAAGATCCTCCTATACTCGGACTGTGCTGTGTTGGCAGGCCACGACCTGAAGGATACCACAGACAATTCATCAACACTTCCTAAAGGTTGAAGCTGCACAATGGTTTCAAAAACAAAAGCATTTCAAAAGAGCCGTACGTGAGTTATTTTTCAGCGTCTGGTCTCGGAGTGAATGCAGCTCTTGCAGAATCTTGTCCATGGTTTGCTTTTTGTCTTGAAGTTCCTGTAACTTGGTGAGTTTGGAAGTGGCTCCTTCAGGGTCCAGACCAGCATGTGGGCCAGAAGCAGAGTGAAGGAGCGGCCTGTGTTGAGGTGGGCCAATGGCGTGGGGGTGCCGGGACCAGGACACCTCTCCAGTGAGGGAAAAACTCTGTGCCTGACGGCGGTTATCTGGCACTGATTTAGTCTGCTGGAGGAAGGGTTGTTGAGATTCATCTTCACATTATTCTCAGTTAAACAGTTCACCCCTTGAACAACTTCCTACCATTACATTTATTAACATTAATACTTACAGGACATTTATTGGCATCTCTAATAAAAAAAGTGTAAAAAGCCTAATTCAGCAGTAAACATTGTACATTACAACCTTTAATAAGAGCACACTCATTTAGTGCTCCAGAAAATCCCAAATGAAAACATTTTCTGTTAATGTAATTCATGACTTCATGTTTCACTGGGCTAGAATATTACGTTAAAAAAAGAGCCTCATTTATTTTATTTACTGCATGTTCAGTTGGCTGGAAGAGGAACCAGATTTATCTCACAACAGACAATAAGCAACATGGTCAAAAATTCTCCAAAGTGAACAAGAAGAGCAGCATGTTGGGGTCACCGATTCTCCATGACAACATTCTGACACGCTGGACTGTGAGAGATCTGACTTAAACCTGAGGAGTTTACTAAACTAAACTACTGGAAACTGAGACTAAGATCACACAAAAAAGCTAAAGAGGAGCCAAGATTAAGCATGTCACAATAAATCAATTAGCCACATGAGAAATTTAGATGGGCAAAATCTTTTTTCCACCCACAATTGTTTACATTTGAATGCTTGTTTCTAGGACCAAAGGGACTAAATGAAAAAAAGACAGATATAGTCTGTAGTGGCAGAGTACAATGGGAGTGTTTTTTGTAGTTAGTTTGAATGTTTTGTTTATAAAACTCCTTTTTCGCTGTTTTTCCTGTCTGAGCCATGTGATTAATATTTTTTGAAGGGAAATCTTGTTTACAGGGTTGTGGTTGTTTTGTTAATTTATATTGGAGATTAAAAATGTCTTCCAGTTGCAGTAGTAAATGTTCTTTACAATTAAAGTTTATTGATCATTTAGAGGGTGTACATGGATGATTATTACATTAGTTGAAAATTGTTTCAAAATGATGATATCGTTTATCACAATATTTACCCTGTATATGCTCCAATCCTGTGGAATGTTAAAGAAGTGCTTCCCTATGAGGGACAAGGGCCAAGAACAAATAACATGGACCATCTATTGTAGCATTTTTTTCATTCTGAAGAAATGTGCTCAATGACTGGTTGGATTCCCTCAACATTGTCAGTGTCTAACTATACTGCAATAACACATGGATTTATTTTAGGGTTTTTTATACATCTTTAATAAATATGTCCATTATTGAGGCCGGTACTGTATTAGTAAGTGCAGAAGAAATGTTGCCATGCAGTTCATCTTGTATTCTAAAGAACATACAGAGATATTATAGCCATCTAGTTGTTGTTTCTCCTCCCTGGGCTCCTCCCTGGGCTGCCACCTTATCGTGGTGGAGGGGTTTGAGTGTCCCAATGATCCTAGGAGCTATGTTGTCGGGGGCTTTTGCTCCTGGTAGGGTCACCCATGGCAATTTGGTTCTAGGTGAGGGATCAGACAAAGTGCAGCCCAAAAGACCCCTATGAAGAAAACGACAGATGGACTCAGTGTTCCCTCGCCCGGACGCGGGTCACCGGGGCCCCCCTCTGGAGCCAGGCCTGGAGGTGGGGCACGTTGGCGAGCGCCTGGTGGCCGGGCCTTTACCCATGGGGCCCGGTCGGGCTTAGCCCGAAGAGGTAACATGGGCCCCCCTTCCCATGAGCTCACCACCTGTGGGAGGGGCCATAGGGGTCGGGTGCTGTGCAGGATGGGCGGCGGCCAAAGGCGGGGACCTTGGCGGTCCGATCCTCAGCTGCAGAAGCTGGCTCTCGGGACGTGGAACGTCACCTCTCTGGTGGGGAAGGAGCCGGAGCTGGTGTGCGAGGTTGAGAGGTTCCGACCGGACATCGTCGGACTCACCTCGGCGCACGGCTCTGGCTCTGGAACCCGTCTCCTCGAGAGAGGTTGGACTCTCTTCCACTCTGGGGTTGCCCCCGCTGAGAGGCGCCGAGCTGGGGTGGGCATACTTGTTGCCCCCCATCTCGGCGCCTGTACGTTGGGGTTTACCCCGGTGAACGAGAGGGTAGCCTCCCTCCGCCTTCGGGTGGGGGGACGGGTCCTGACTGTTGTTTGTGCTTACGCGCCAAACAGCAGATTAGATTACCCACCCTTCTTGGAGTCTTTGGAAGGGGTGCTGGAGAGTGCTCCTCCTGGGGACTCCCTTGTTCTGCTGGGGGACTTCAACGCTCACGTGGGCAATGACAGTGAGACCTGGAGGGGTGTGGTTGGGCGGAATGGCCCCCCCGATCTAAACCCGAGTGGTGTCTTGTTATTGGACTTCTGTGCTCGTCATGGATTGTCCATAACAAACACCATGTTCAAGCATAAAGGTGTCCATATGTGCACTTGGCACCAGGACACCTTAGGCCGCAGCTCAATGATCGACTTGGTTGTCGTCTCATCTGATCTGCGGCCGCATGTTTTGGACACTCGGGTGAAGAGAGGGGCAGAGCTGTCCACTGACCACTACCTGGTGGTGAGTCGGCTCCGATGGTGGGGGAGGACGCCGGACAGACCTGGAAGGCCTAAACGTGTTGTGAGGGTCTGCTGGGAACGTCTGGCAGAGTCTCCTGTCAGAAGGAGCTTTAACTCACACCTCCGGCAGAACTTTGAACACGTCCCGGGGGAGGCGGGGGACATCGAGTCCGAGTGGACCATGTTCCGCGCCTCCATTGCCGAGGCGGCTGACCGAAGCTGTGGCCGCAAGATGTTCGGTGCCTGTCGCGGCGGCAACCCCCGAACCCGGTGGTGGACACCGGCGGTATAGGAAGCTGTCAGGCTGAAGAAGGAGTCCTACCGGGTCTTTTTGGCTTGTGGGACCCCTGAAGCAGCTGATAGGTATCGACAGGCCAAGCGGAATGCGGCTCGGATGGTTGCTGAGGCAAAAACTCGGGCGTGGGAGGAGTTTGGAGAGACCATGGAAAACGACTTCCGTACGGCTTCGAAGCGATTCTGGTCCACCATCCGGCGTCTCAGGGGGGGAAAGCGGTCTGCCACCAACACTGTTTACAGTGGGGATGGTGTGCTGCTGACCTCGACGCGGGACGTTTTGGGTCGGTGGATGGAATACTTCGAAGACCTCCTCAATCCCACCGGCACGCCTTCCAATCTGGAAGCAGGGTTTGGGGACTTGGGGTCGGTCTCTCCAATCTCTGGTGCCGAGGTCACCGAGGTCGTTAAAAAGCTCCTCGGTGGCAAGGCTCCGGGGGTGGATGAGATTCGACCGGAGTTCCTCAAAGCTCTGGATGTTGTGGGGCTGTGTTGGTTAACGCGGCTCTGCAATATTGCGTGGACATCGGGGGCAGTTCCCTTGGATTGGCAGACCGGGGTGGTGGTCCCCCTGTTTAAAAAGGGGGACCACAGGGTGTGTTCCAACTACAGGGGGATCACACTTCTGAGCCTCCCTGGTAAGGTCTATTCAGGGGTTCTGGAGAGGAGGGTCCGACGGATAGTCGAACCTCGGATCCAGGAGGAACAATGCGGTTTTCGTCCTGGCCGTGGAACACTGGACCAGCTCTACACCCTCAGCAGGGTCCTGGAGGGTGCGTGGGAGTTCGCCCAACCGGTCTACATGTGTTTTGTGGACTTGGAGAAGGCGTTCGACCGTGTCCCTCGGGGGACCCTGTGGGGGGTGCTCCGGGAGTATGGGGTACCGGGCCCCTTGATACGGGCTGTTAGGTCCCTGTACGACCGGTGCCAGAGTTTGGTTCGCATTGCCGGCATTAAGTAGGGCTTGTTTCCGGTGAGAGTTGGACTCCGCCAAGGTTGCCCTTTGTCACCGATCCTGTTCCTAACATTTATGGACAGGATTTCTAGGCGCAGCCAAGGCGTTGCGGGGATCCGTTTTGGTGGCCTCAGGATCGGGTCTCTGCTTTTTGCAGATGATGTGGTCCTGTTGGCTTCATCGGAGCGTGATCTACAGCTTTCGCTGGAGCTGTTCGCAGCCGAGTGTGAAGCGGCTGGGATGAGAATCAGCACCTCCAAATCCGAGGCCATGGTCTTGAGCCGGAAAAGGGTGGGGTGCCTCCTCCGGGTCAGGGATGGGGTCCTTCCCCAAGTGGAGGAGTTTAAGTATCTGGGGGTCTTGTTCACAAATGAGGGAAAAATGGAGCGGGAGATCGATAGACGGATTGGTGGGGCATCTGCAGTTCTGCGGGCGCTCTACCGGTCTGTCGTGGTGAAGAGAGAGCTGAGCCAAAAGGCGAAGCTCTCGATTTACCGGTCGATCTACGTTCCTACCCTCATCTATGGTCACGAACTCTGGGTGGTGACCGAAAGAACGAGATCACGGATACAAGCGGCTGAAATGAGTTTCCTCCGCAGAGTGTCTGGGCTCTCCCTTAGAGATAGGGTGAGAAGCTCAGTCATCCGGAGGGGGCTCAGAGTAGAGCCGCTGCTTCTCCACATCGAGAGGAGTCAGTTGAGGTGGCTCGGGCATCTGGTCAGGATGCCTCCTGGACGCCTCCCTGGTGAGGTGTTTCAGGCATGTCCCACCGGGAGGAGGCCCAGGGGAAGGCCCAGGACACGCTGGAGGGACTATGTTTCTCGGCTGGCCTGGGAGCGCCTTGGGGTTCCTCCCGAGGAGCTGGAACAAGTGGCTAGGGAGAGGGAAGTCTGGGTCTCTTTGCTTAGGCTGCTGCCCCCGCGACCCGACCCCGGATAAGCGGAAGAAAATGGATGGATGGATGGATGGATGGATAGTTGTTGTTTCTACTGTACCTGAGAGTCATGCAGCTGGTTGTGGAAACGCTGAATCAGCTCATTTAACTCTTCATTCAGTTCTGAAGTGATGCTCAGTCCAGAAACGCTGCCGGTGGTTTCCGTCACGACTGCAGTTGCAGACAAAGTTAAAAGAGCAAACATAAAGAATGTTTATTTTATGGCAATATGTTTGGGAAACTTATGGTGAAAAATCCAACACAGAAATATAAATGTATGAATATTTCTTTAATGCATCTAAAAAAACAAACTTGCATGTGGTAAAAAGGAACTCAAACTCTACTGAGTGACTGAAATGATATTCCTAAAGTCCACATAGAACCAGTGGGTGAAAATGTGCAGAGCTCTTTATAGGTTTGTACATCACCTGTGTCTTCAATCACAGCCAGGGCCTGTTCTGCGCTGTGCTGCATGGCCATCAGCGCTTCCTGGCGTCCCTGCAGGGCTCGCAGCTGTTCCTGCTGCTCCAGCATCTTCTTCAGCAGCTCATGCTGCTTACGCAGATTCTCCAGTTCTTCCTTCTGGTCAGCACGAACAGCTTCTGTCCTACCACCCTACAGATTCCCCCCCACACACACATCAGTTCAAGCACTCAGCCAATTAAAACTCACATCAACAAAAATACATTGCTATTCTTTAATAATGACTGACGCAATCTGCTGGGATTCCTTAAATAGGAAACTTTTTAACTGATTGGAATGTTTGTTTAAACGTATTGAAATGACTTCTTGTTAAGTGCCTTGAGATGACATGTTGTGAATTGGCACTATATAAATAAACTGAATTGAATTACTTAGGGTCAACGGTCCACAGCAACAGAGAGTGTGGAAAAGAGAAAAAGCTTATGAATCAGCTTGGAACGACTGGAGAAAAGTGTCCGGTTTGATAAAAGGGTTTCAACAAGAATGAAAGGAAAAGTTTAGGAGAAAGTAGTGAGAGCAGCAATCTTGTGTGGTTTAGAGACAGAACCAATGAGGAAAAGACAGGAAGCAGAAGTATTTAGGAGTGATTAGGGTGGATAGGATCAGGATTGAGTACAGAGGGACAGTTAATAATAATAATAATAATAATATTGGATTGCATTTATAAAGCGCCTTACAATTCCATTATTCATTCACACACTGGTGGAAGCAGGCTACAATTGTAGCCACAGCTGGCTACAGAAGCCAGGCTGTCATATCGCCCCCCTCTGGCGACACCAGTAGGTGGGTGAAGTGTCATTCCCAAGAACACAACAACATGCAGCAGGTGGAAGCAGGAATCGAACCCACAACTTTTGGGTCACAGGCCGACAACTCTACAACTGAACTACAGCTGCTCCAGTTCATGTTAGATGTTTTGGAGATAAAGTCAGAGAGGCCAGACTGAGATGGTTTGGACATGTTCAGGAGAGACAATGATTATATCGGTAGAAGGATGCTGAGGTTGGCGCCACCAGGCAGGAGGCAGAGAGGAAGACCAAAAATGAGATTTATGGATGAAAGAGGACATGAAGTGAGCTGGTGTGAGGGCAGAGGAAGCAGAGGATAGGACTAAATGGAGACAGATGATTCGCTGTGGCGACCCCTGAAGGGAAAAGCCAAAAGAGAAGAAGAAGATTGCAAGAATCCTTACTCTAACATGAGAAGCCAGAGGGTGGTGCTGTAGAACTTGAGACCAGTCTGGACCATTATTCTAGCTTCTTGGTATTGATGCAATTCCTGCTCTGTATTGTCTCTGGTCTGACAGGGCTTACGCAGATTTTCGAGACCATTGCTTATAAGCCTTTTGTCCCTGCCTTACAGATAAGAGTGAAAAAAGACCCTCAAAAGGATCTAATGACAACTTCAAATCACTGGTAGTGTAACAATTTCCCCCAGCTGATTTACAGTTCTGCCAGCAGGTGCTCCTGCACTGGTCCATTAAAAAAAAAAAAAAACACGTACTCGCCATACGTGTTATCCATAATCTACCCAGCCCTGGACCTGCACACTGACACAATACAGTAACTATAGAACTGTCATGGTCCTCCTGCTGTGTGTTGCTTTGTGTTAACAAGGGAGGTATCTTCCTTTTATAAAACTAGGTTCACACTGCTGGCAAATGCACATCAAATTCAACTTTTTTTGCCCATATCATATTTTTCATGACAGTCTGAACAGCACAGTTCAATTTTTTTTTTACCCTGATCCAGGTCACTTTCATATGTGGTACCATTCAGATACATACTGTAGCTGATGTTTTTAAAGGCAACTGCAGTGTTATCTGACTGAGCGGCTGCAGACAGACACCAGAACATTATCTTCCTTCTTTCATCACACTTTATTACTTGTTCCTAATTTTGTCAGCTCTACATGCAGAATATATTCACAACTGATTTTGTATTTATAGTCAGTAACCATAAAAATAAAATAAAAAAGTCTGAAATGCTCCAGATTATATGTTGTCTGCAAAGAGAAGGATATTACTGGGTCCAGATTAAAGATAGAAACGGGTAAATGTAAATGCAAATAAGGCAGAAGGTCAAATGAATAAATGAATTAATAAAACCAGACTCAAACTCAGATCGTCCCATTTAGAAGCAGAGAGCTCATGTCTCATCGGAGAGCTACTGAGTGCGCCGAGGTCATCCACTTTGAAATAATTTGCTGTATTTTGAACGTCTATTGTGTTTTATTGTAATTTTCTTTAATGAAAAGGGGATTATAAAATGTTCTGGAATCAGGGCAGTTAGTTTTAAGGACAACTCGCATCTCGATACTGCTGTATCCGTTAAATCATCTGAAGTCTTCCTTGTCTTTATTCCTCTCAGAAACAGGCTCATTATTGTGTCAGTCTCAGTCTGTAACTTCGAGTTATCACCGCTTTGTTAAAACAGCCACAAAAGAAACCTTTAAATATGTCTTCATATTTACTAAGATCTTTTCAGGTGCAAAATGCATGTGGCAAGGCAATTTTATTTGTACAGCACACTTTCAACAACAAGGAAATTCAAGGTGCTTTACATGATTGATGGGTAAAATAAAAATAGCAGTAGAACGCGGACAAAGCATATAAAGTAAAAACAGCAATAAAGCAAGAAGCACACACAAAACATGATACATTAAATCATTACTCAAAGGCAGCTCTAAACAGATCCGTTTTTAGTTGGGATTTAAAAGAACTCAGTGTTTCAGCAGTTTTGCAGTTTTCTGGAAGTTTGTTCTAGATTAGAGGAGCATAGAAACTGGGAGGAGGGGTTCCTATAGTAACAGTAGATCTTCATCATACTTTGGTGCTAAGCTATTCAATTATTTATAAACTAGTAAAAGTATTTAGAAGTCTATTCTCTGAGCTACAGGGAGCCAGTGTAAGGACTTTAGAACTGGGGTGATGTGCTCTACTTTCCTGGTTCTAGTGAGGACGCGAGCAGCAGCGTTCTGGATCAGCTGCAGCTGTCTGATTGACTTTTTAGGCAGACCTGTGAAGACGCTGTTGCAGTAATCAGTCCGACTAAAGATAAACGCATGGATGAGTTTTTCTAGGTCCTGTTGAAACATCAGTCCTTTAATCCTAGAAATGTTCTTCAGGTGATAGAAGGCTGACCTTGTTATTGCCTTTATGTGACCCTGGAACCTGGTGCAGGTCAGGTCAATTTACCCACTCATATTGTGAATATATATGGTCTCACTGTTTGATTCTGCATTTGGGTTAAAAGATTTCCCTTCAAGGCAATAACTTTTTGAAAGTTTTTCTTTTTTTAGCTGAACTTTCTCTAACATACTGAAAATTACATATGGAATCATTTTCATAATTTTTTTTAACTCAATTTTTTTGTTTTGTTATGATTCTCCTTTGATATATATGGTCATGGTCTTGGTCTCAGGTGGTGCGGTCTTGACTACAATACTAACAGAGGGACATAGGGTTGGGGTTTTTTTCTTGGAATTTAAAGTTTGGGATAAAATGTTAAAAAGCAGGAAGAAAAGCTTTTTTTTCTTGCAACAATCTCCCACTAATGTACTCACTGTTATATTTGAAGCATCAGAAGATTGAACTTCTATGTTAAGGGAAGAGGTGTCAGCCAGGGACCCAGAGCCAACCACAGAGTCCAGAGTCCCGACATCACAGTCACTCTCCTGGGCCTGGGGACAAAGCCACACAAACACTAGTCAGGACCTTATGCTGTATAGAAGTAGTCTATCCATCATTTCTCTCTGATCTAGATGCTGGAGAATGTGCTTCTCTCAGTTAAACTTCAGAATAAGAAATTAAATAATTCTTTTTTTTAACTAAAATTATAACTGTTCAAAAGAACATCTAAATCATAAGCTCCCAGAGAATAAGTACACAGGAAGCCAACTTTAAATATTCCATTTGAAACATTAAAAATATACAGCTGACAATCAGCATGCTTGATAGCAACACAGGCTACATTTCCTTTAAAGTAATCTGGCTGCGTTTAAAGAGGACCAAAGATATAAGTGAAAAATGTACAGACTTACAAGCACTTTCTGCAAGAACCGTAAATAGGACTTCTCCTGCTCCTTGAGGTGGTCGATGAGGTAAGAAAGGCGCTCAACGTTGGCTGGAACGTCATTCTTCTCCACCAGATCGTCTCTCATGGCGCTAGCTTTACTGATGTAGTCCCGAATCTGAACCAGTTTACTCACCACCTGAGATGGTACAAGGCCATGAGGAGGAGGGGCGGTGCCAGTATGGTGGAGGGTTGTTAGAAGACATAAAGAGAAGAAAAACACACAAAGTGTTTGATGAGCATCTGTAGATAAAGCTGTGACTGGGAGACATGAGGGCAGGGAGGGGGTTGGGCCAAAAACAAGCAGGGCACCACTGGTGGCATATTTAGAAACTGTCCTATATACAGTGTGCTTTCTGCTGCACAACCTCTCCCTCACTTTCATCCTCATTCTGGTTCTTCCACAACTATTCTAGAGTACGGTGATGTACACATACGGCCATACAGCATCACTCTGCCTTAACAGCTTTCCATGTTAAAACACTAACTGCTAAATGTTCTGCTGTGATTTTATGTGACAGATTAACACAAAGTAGTGAATAATAGTGCAGAGAAAGACAACAATACATGGTTCTCAATCTTTATTTTATTTTTTGCAAAGAGAAAATGAAAACTCTGCTCTGAATGTGTTTGGCTTTCCCAGTTAGTTAACAGGAGTCCACTGGTGTGTCATTTAACCTCACTAACACACCAAACAGAACCATGAGCAACCTGGACAGAACCTCTAAAGAAGGGGTACTCAAAGTGGGGCCCGTGGGCCAAACTTGGCCCCCTAAACCATTCAATTTGGCCCACCAGAGGAAGCCCTGGCTCCTCCATAAAAATCCACATTGTTCAGACAGTCAGCTAAATGTGTATTATGATTATTCTTCCACTGCTGATACTGTTTGTGGTAACTGGGCCCAATGAGTTTATATTGGCCTGCATAGTCCCCATGCATGGTGCTTACATTGTATTTAAAATATCAAAAATGTAGTTTAAAATTAAAATACAAGGAACTACAAGGGGCATGTAGGGTAGATTTGTGCACATATTTATATTTGCACACTTTATAACACCACTAATAGTCATATTCAATCAATTTACAAAATGTCCCATCCTGACAGTTTTATTTTGGCCCTCTGAGGGAAAAGTTTGTGCACCCCTGCTCTAAAGCAAGGCAGCGTTACAAGCTGGAAGCATCAGAGTGCTCTTCAGTCTACCTTTTGAAACTAGAGAGATTGTAGCACAGCTTCAACTCAACCAAAAGATGGCCGACCAACTGACCTGAGAGGCCAGGCAAGGAGAGTGTTAATCAAAGCCAAACGTAGCCGTTTTTATAGTTACTATGGGGCTCTAGTCCTAGGAGAGCACAAGATGGACAGAAACTGGGATCCTCTGTTGACATGACAACTAGAAGTCATGAACTTTATGTGCCAAGAGGGAAAACATTGTTGAAACACATCCAACAGAAGTCCCACTGTGAGTTTCCCAGTAGTGGGGAAGCTGGTCCGATGGATGGAGGTGAATACAGGTCAGTCCTGGAGGAAACCCTGTTAGAAGACCGGGGCTAAGCTTCACCATCCAGGAGGAATAGTCCAGTCAAAGACCAAATCTACACCCACTGTTTGAATCTGTGGCCAGATTCAAACAGTGATGTTCAGCCAATGTGACGGAGCTTTAGCTAGCTTTAATGGCAAACACTTGTGTGACACTCCCCCCAAACACATGCAGCTGGAGCTTCAACAAAACCTGCTGGTACACACTGTTGACTCAGTTACCTGGCTGCTGTCTACTCTGGCCTCTTGTCTCACATAGTCTCTCTGCATCAGACGTCCTCTGTCTGCACCACCACGACTCATCCTCGGTGAGTCCTCTTTGTGAGGAACTACAGGACTTAATGCTTCCCTCTGCTTCTTCATCTCCTTGGTGATAGCTGGGGTGGGCGGGGCCGAAGCGGAGGGATGGAGCAGCTCTTTGCTTTTGTTAGTGTTGACATGCAGAGGCAGGTAGTTGTAAGGCTTCTTGTTCTCTGCAGCTAGCTGCCGCTGGTTGTTGGCAGCTGTAACGCGTCCCTGGGAGTCGCTGCCGATGCTCCTCTGAAGAACCAAACATCAGAGGAAAAACTGAATTACTTTTGTTTCCCACCTGGAAGTGATGAACATGTAATCATCAGTCATGTCTTTTTTGTGCCGTAATGGATTATAAAAAGATATGAAAATAACATTTTAAGAGCAGTTTCTTGGAAGAACTTCTAGATACAAAGCCTTCGGATACATATTCTGTTTTTGTACATTTATAGAACATCATTTAAAGAATACATGAGTCTCAGTAAGAATGCATTAAGCTGTTATTTAATAGAAGAGGAGCATCATCTAACATTCTGCTGATATTTAAAACAGAACAGAAAACTCTGATTTTCCATTTAAAGAAAAAAAAATGATACAATGACCATGGAAGAATGAGACAAATCATGTTTCAGGTATTTTTCTTGTTCAGTATATCTAGGGCCCTAGGATTACCACAATGCGGAAAACGTGGCCAGAATCACAGATTTAAAAAAACAAAATAGAATCCACAAGAAAACATGGAATCTCATAGAATTCACTAAACAGCTACACCAGGTACCTGTTGTTACCTGGTGAGGTGGGGCACCAGTCACCAATTGTGACAGCCGATGCTCTGATGTGACCCCTTCGTCATTCATGAAAGAAAAGTCTTAGAGGGTTGAAACTTTTTTAGGTGACAGGGTGTGGATAGATAAGTTATAAAATTCAGTGTTTGAGTGTAAAGGTGACAGAAGGTCAGGGGTCCTATCATATTATGTGACCCTTCCAAAGCCTTTGCAAAACAATGTCCACCTCATATCAGATTTAAAAATTGGCATTAAGGATTATTACAAAGTGGCACTACGTTTGTTCAGGAGGAATCAGCGAAACAGCGCCCCCTAGAGTCACAGAATCTGACAGTCCTGGAAAATGTCAGAGCAATTAAAGATTAAAATAACTTTGCACATGCAGCCCCTTTTTTACTTTGCTATTTTTGATCCGAGACTACAATTTAAAATATGAAAAACAAGACCTTTTTCCTTTTTTGTATCCGAGTTCAAATGTAACAAAATACCCAATCACATTTTCCTTTTTGTTCATCAATCGAAAATGGAAAGGAGAAATGATACACGAATTCTTAATATGTATGAAAAGGGTTTTAAAGAGAAACAGCTCTAACTGCAGAGCCTGAAGGTGTGACTGTGGGGATTCTTTTGCTTATTCTGCAACAATGCTGCACGGAAGGTTCCTGGTTAATGAGGAGTGCTGGACTGATTCTCCATGGTGGCATCGACTTCTGAGAAAATCACAGCAGTTCTGTCTCAAGCTTCTCTTTTAGGCTTGTCCTCCAATGTCTTTTTGGTTGACTGAACTATTATTTGACTTTACCTTTTCTATTATTTTATTTCATATTTAAAGCACTTTTAAAACAGAATTATTTAAGTGTGCAGAAAATAAAGTAATTAAAGCTTTATGTCCTTATAATGTTTGAGGAAAATAAGAAGGATCATGACACACTGTACAATCTTCTTGGCTATTTATTAGAGGAGTAAAAAACATATATAAGAAATTCCCTGTTGGCCACATAGCATTACATTAGCCAGCTTACTGTACCCCGACTTCAGGCTTAGTTGTCTGAGCATCTAGGCTTGATGCTAGACTAGAAGAACTGAATGCTAGTTCATCAAGAATACAGAAGATGGTGTTGCAGTTACGTTCACACTGCCTTTCATTTCTAGAAGAATCTGTGGGCAGACCGTAACCATCAACTTCCTCTGAATGACAGGAATGTGATCCTCCGTCACCATAGAAAATAAACAGATCCTATTTAGGCCTGCTAATACTAGCTGTTCCAGAGAAGAAGACATATCCTGGTTGAACTGGTAGAGCTCTACAGCCATAAAACAACCACATCTCCTCAGACCCTGCAGACTTTACACATCATTACCAGTAAGTCCCCTAAGCTATTCTCCTTGCTAGCTAGTTCCTGTGGTGCAGATCACCATCATACATCCACGTTCCAAACATAGTGAGGTACTGGGATGTTTACCTCATCCAGATCTGTGAAGTTGATCCTCTGACGCAGCTTGTCCAGTTCAGCCTGGTCAGGAACAGACATCTGGGTTGTGTATTTGATGTGGGGAAAAGAATGAGGAGTGCGAGCTCTCCTGCGGCCGGCGCCTGGGGTGGACTCTGGTGAAATATCATTAGTCAGGCGACTCTCCACTGCTGCAGACAGCTTTTTCTTATTTTTCTCTGAAGACCGATTAGCTTTCTTCTGCTGTATCCCCCAGTTCTGCTCAAACACAACAGAAAGAATGACTGGTGTTATTTGTTAATTAGAGAACATTGTTCTACGGAGACAGAAAGTATGAATCATGATTTCTGTGACATTTATTGTAATGAGGATAAAGATGAGGAGCAAAGGTATTAAATACTGCAACTAAACAGAATGCTCCCAGCTGTTGATTTAAATGGTAAAACCAGATTCTACAGCAGCAGCCTCCTAATTTGTTTTTACGTTGGCCGAAATGATCAAGTCTAAAGTACTTGCAAGCCGACTAAAATCACAAAAATTATACTGGAAATTGTTTTTACCAGCTCAACAATAAACTAAACATGCAATATCTTAATGAAACAACTGTTTTTTTTGTAGGAATGTAATGTAGAAATTATTGTATATCCAAAACTTGAAGGGTTTTGGATGTTTGCCTTAATGAAAAGAAACCTAAAGTTTGCTCTTTTTCAGGGCCACTATTGGGGATTAAAAATAATTTGTATTTTTTAGTCTATTCTCAGCAATAAAATGATTTTGATAACATTTTTGCTGCTTTCTTAATTTTGCAAATGTTAAAAGTTTATTAGTAAACAGGTTTGCGTGAACTAAAGTCTGCTTTGGAGTAAAAGCCACTGGACGGATCTGGTCCTATTTACTATAAAAGTAAAGAGAACATAAAAAGTTTGGTGATTAAAAGACAAATAGTTTGTGTTGTGCCCAATGTCTTCCATTGTAGGAAGATTCTAATCTGTTGGTAATAACTTTGACCTAATTAAACATAAAAAGTCTCCATCTGCATCAGTAACAGTTGATGCCAAGTCAGATATGGATCATTATTGAATTAAAAATCGGGCTGCAAAAAATCTTTCCGCAAAGGACCCCCAGGCCACACTTTGGATACCTGACCTACAACATGAGTAAAAGGAGTCAATGAACTGATATTCTACATGCTAAAGAGGCAGAACATACATCAAAGAATGTTTGTTCAACATGTCATGACAATATTATGAAATAAAATTAACCTATTAATTGACTTTTCACAGGTTTCAATTTAAACTAAATTTAAATTGGAAAACTGTTCATGGTTATCTTGTCTTCTTTAAATCGAATAAAACAATACGCTAAGGCTGATCACTAGGAGTGATAGATATGGATATTCCATATGGGAGCTGGATTGACAGACCTCTGTGTAATATACAGATACCATTTGGGGATAATAATCAGGACAGTAGGAGCATATGTTAAATAACCATCCTCACCATGTTGTTCAGCCTGTCCTCCAGGCTGCCATTGGGTGCTGTCCAGTTGTGCAGCTCTTCTGCACCGTCGTCAAATGGAGCGCCTCCGGTTGCCATGTCACCCACTTACAGCTTGCTGCAAATAACAACAAACAGGGTGGCGGTCAGTTAGAAATGCCAAAACAAAAGCACTGCTTCACTTCAATCAGAACTTATAACCTAGGTTTATCACCGCACATACTACATCTACTGTATTTGTAGATTTTGCACAACGGGTTGATATATTTTAACAGCAATTTATCCTTAGGTTAGGATGTAATATTCAATTTGACAACAAAAAGGCTCCTAAAACTGGTTACAGGATTAAAAATGTTTTAGCCAACAGTGAAAACGCATCATTGTCTTTTTTTAGCTGTTCCAGCTAACATTAGAGGTTAGCATCGACGCTTCTTGCCGAGAAACGTTAACCTTACACGGTGTCACTTTCACAACTACCAGCTGCAGGGCAGATATCGCTAAGCTCGACTGGTGACCTGTCGTCGGGTAGCGTTAGCTGCAGCTGGGCCGCCACGGTGACGGCCGGCCGGCCCCGCGCGAGAGACCAGCACGAGCTTCCTTCCAGTTACTAAAAAGTGAAACAACAACAGCCAATTTCGTAGTCTCTTCTACTACTTCACATCAGACTTGATGCTTGGTGAACCTCACTAGCCAAACGTTTGCGACCTATTTCCGAGCAGCAATCGCCATGGCAACCAACAATCCAACCGTTTTGCGTCAGTACTTTGGCTTTTAGTGTGGCGCTTATCCTGAACCATTGCTAACAAGTTGCTAAAGTTGTCGATCGTAACAATTTAAGGTGGCTAACGCCCATTAGCTTGGTTCCAGCTTTGTGCAACTGAGACAACGTAAAATATGACTGTATTAAAGTACTGGATGAAAACAAGCATCCTACTTACCGTTTTGAAACCTAATAGCATCTTAGTAAACTTGCTCGGGTACCATTTGTACAACTAGCTAGCAAAAGTTAACAAACAAAGCAGGCTATAGCTTGCTTTACCCCTAGCTAGCTTAAAATTTTGGAACAGGAAAAATGACTTTACCGTTTAAAATAATGAAACGTAATCACAGGGGAGAGCCTCATATACTCAGGTGATGGTAGTGTCTTTTATCTGCTAATCTATGAATTTCTAACTATCTTCCATGGCTCCCAACATCGCAGCAACCAACTACAGTATTAGCCTGCTGATACAGCCCCCCAACAGCAGGTGGCGACGTTGTAAATTAGGCAAAACCATGGCAAACTAAAGGATATAGAAACGATCAGGCCTTGCGTCACCGTTTCCGCCATGTTGTGAGTGGCATTTGGTGAGACAAACACAAAATGCTCAAACTCTGTCCCTTTGGAAACTGATATGCACCCCACATGGTTCCCTGTTATGGAACAACAGAGTAATTCTTGTCAATAGGAAGTCGCTTTTTAAATCTGATTGGTATAAAAAAGGTATGCTGTTTGTTAAAGATTTTGTCAACAGCTGCATTTTTCTTGGATTATGAGGTATTTTTGAATAAGATTATACTTATTCAAAAATATTATTATAATCTTTAAAAGAATGTAATAATTTTTGAAAAGCCATTCCAACTGGTTTGATTCAGCTGATTGAAAACTCAAAAAATCATTCTAAAGTTTCTTCAACCTTTAAACTGTGAATATGGACTAACTGTTGACTGATAAAAGATGGAACAAGATAATTTTTACAGCTACTCTGAAATCCAAATTACTCCATCAATATAATAGATAATTGCCATTTGAGGCCTTAGTGAAAGCGTTTTCGAGTTATATTAAATTGCCAATCTCACCAAAAGTGAAGGAGACACATTTTAAAATTATTATGACTTATCCAGTAGCTAATTTCTCACATAAAAGGTTCACATTTGAATTGACACCATGTGCCTTCTGTAATGGCTCTAATGAGTCTCTTGATCACCTGTTTTTGGACTGACCTGTTTCTTATAAGTTTTAGTTGGTCTAAAAATTCCTAATCTTCCGACTTTAGCTGTTAACCACGTTCTGCGGTCTGTTACTGATTTGCCATCTAATGTATCTGATATGGTGAATGTCATTTTCTTTCTGGGTAAATACCACATCCATTGCTGTAAATGAAGAGGCTCTGTCCCTTGTTTTAATATTTTTTTATCAAATTTAAAACTTTTTTTTGTTCACTAAAGCTAATTAGACTGAAGTGTGCAAAATATTAAAATTTAAGATTAAAATGTATTTAATTTTAAATTTCCTGATGCTTCTTTTTTATTATTTAATTCTAATGTTGCACACACAACCTTCTTTTCTGAAAATTTAAGTCCTGCCTGTTCTACTTAAGTCTCTGCTTTCTTTGTTTTGGTCTTGGCACTACTGTGGAACGTCTGGAGATGATAATGGAAAGAAAAATTCGTCATAAAATCAAAACAAATATGGACAACCTTGAGCATTCTCTTCATGATACTATCCTGCAACAAGAGAGTGTCTTCAGTCGGAGGCTTCTACAGTTTCGCTGCAACACAGACCGCTACAGGAAATCCTTCCTACCCATAGCCATCATTATCTACAACTCCCTAAAAAATAAAAGCATGAGCTACAACATCACAATAAAGTATTTGTTAATTGAAATGAATTTCATTTGCTGCAGAAACAAAATATTTCCACAATTATACTGTGAAATAAGACGCCATCTATGCATTACTATTGTTTAGTCTTTACTCCCCTATTCCTAAGAAGTAGGGTTGGCTCCTCAAAATAAATCAGGATACGACTACCTTTTTATTTTGGACTACTACTTTTATTAATACGAATCACATATTATGCATGAAGTTAAATATTTTTCATATTTTCTTCAGGTTGTTCTAGTTTGGTGTACTTGCTCAGAAAAGAAATATAAATATATATAAATATACTGACTTATAGAGCTCATGTAATGAACAATTCATCTCCTGTTCTCAATCGGTCCATTAGGTGGCGGTAATCCGACTCATATTTCTCCACCAGCCGCCTGATTAGCGCAAAAGAAGAAGGTTGTCGTTCGACATTCGTTTCAACTTCAGCGTCATGGATTTTAGAACTAGAGTAAAAACACAATCAAGCAAAGCTCAAACGATTTAAGACGGGTTTCTCAGATCCAGGACCTCAAAACCCCGATCAAAGTTTCTTCTGTGAGTGAGTTTGGTCATCGTGGTTCATTTAGCATCTGAAGCTAACGCTAGCTAGCTGAAGAGTGAAAGCTAGCTGTTTTCTCTTCGCTATTCCGACCAAATAAGACTGTAAGCGACCAAACCTTCGTGGAGTTTGGACTTTATAGTTGTAATTAGCAGAGGAAGCGATGGGCTCTTCTAAAAAACACAAGGAAAAGAGTCGCGACAAGGACGCGGAAGAGCGTCGTCGCGAACATAAGAAACATCGCCATAAGGACCGAGATGCTTCAGACCGGGATAAGGACAGGCGAAAGCGCTCCAGGTCCAGGGAGAAGAGCCGACGAGAGAGCCACAGCAAGGCTGAAAGAGGCAGCGGGGAGCCTCGAGTGAAGCGGGAGAAGGTTGAAGCTGAGGCGGAGGTCCAGCCTCAGAGCGCCAGCGGAGATGCGTCTCTCAGCATCGAGGAAACAAACAAGCTCCGCGCTAAGCTGGGCCTGAAGCCCCTGGAGCTGAACGAGGGCAAGAAGGAGCTGGGCACCAAGGAGGAACCAGTGGTGGCCGAGACCATCAACCCTGTGCTGATCCGACAGCAGAAGGAGATGAGAGAGAAGCTCGCTGCTATGAAAGAAAAACGGCTGCTCAACCAGAAGCTGGGTAAAGTCAAAGCGATCGGTGATGATGACTGGCTGGACGACACGGCCGCTTGGGTGGAGAGAAGCAGAAAGCTGGCCAAAGAGAAGGAGATGGCAGAGAAGAGAGCCAAGCTCCTGGAAGAGATGGATGAAGAGTTTGGAGTCAGCAGCCTGGTGGAGGAGGAGTTTGTTCAGAGCAAAAGAGATTCTTATTCCTCACAAGATCTGAAGGGTCTCAAAGTGCAGCACAAGGTGGACTCCTTCACTGAGGGCCAGACTATCATCCTGACCCTGCAAGACAAAGGTGTGCTGGAGGAGAAGGAGGATGTGCTCGTTAACGTGGGACTGGTGGACAGGGAGAAAGCTGAGAAGAATGTGGAGCTAAAGAAGAAGAAGCCCGACTACAAGCCCTACGAGGAGGAGGAGAGCGTGGAAGACATGGTTACCTTCAAGCCCCACACGGTGCTCTCAAAGTATGATGAAGAAATCGAGGGTGAGAAGAAGAAGAGCTTCCGGTTGGGGACGTGGGGCTTCGCGGATGGAGAGCGAGAACGCGAGCTGCAGGCAATGAAAGAAACGCTGCGAAATCAGGCTCAGTCCCTGGAGATGCCCGCTCTCTCTATCGCTTCAGAGTACTACACACCGCAGGAAATGGTGGGCTTCAAAAAGACCAAGCGCAAAGTCAAGAAGATCAGGAAGAAAGAGAAGGTGACGATTGTAGATGAACTTCTCGATGACACCCGCACCTCTGATTTTGGCTCGAGGGCACGAGGCAGAGGCCGCAGGCCGAAGGGGGAGGAGGCGGAGGAGGAGGAGGAGGAACCAGAGAATGAGGAGAAAGCCAAGGAGGCTGCCAGGAGGCCGCATGTAACTCTCCAAATGTCAGATGACATCAGGATGGCAGAGATGGATATCAGTGACGACGATGATTACGTTCTTCCCGAGCCGACTGTGATTGAGGAGGATGAGGCGGAGCAGGAGCTCCAGAAACAGCTGGAGAAGCAGAGGAAGCTGAGGCAGAAACAGCTGCTCAAAGACTCTGGGGAGAAGGTGGCGGCGCAGATTAAAGTGTTGGCTAAAGGCGAGGACGAAAATGATCCAGAGAAGAAGAACAGCATCGTCTTCAATGCCACCTCCGAGTTCTGCAGAACTCTAGGGGATATTCCTACGTATGGACTGTCTGGCAACAGGGAGGACCAGGAGGACATCATGGATTTTGACCATGAGGAAGAAAAAGAAGATGGCGGAGGTTCAGACTCTGAAACGGATGAGAATATTGGATGGAGCACAGTTAACCTGGATGAAGAGCAACACCAGGCGGATTTCTCCACAGCCTCCGCCACCATCCTGGACGAGGAGCCCATCGTCAACTCCGGCCTCGCTGCTGCACTGAAGCTGTGCACAAACAAAGGCCTGCTGGACACTCAGATGCAGAAGGTGGCTCGTGTCAAAGCACCAAAGGGGGCCCTGCCTAACGACAACTACTGCATCGAGGACAAGATGGGCTTTGATGACAAGTACAGCCGCAGAGAAGAGTACAGAGGCTTCACGCAGGAGTTCAAGGAGAAGGACAGCTACAAGCCTGACGTCAAGATCGAGTATGTGGACGAGTCGGGCCGGAAACTCACCCCAAAGGAAGCTTTCAGACAGCTCTCCCACCGATTCCACGGGAAAGGCTCTGGAAAGATGAAGACGGAGAAGAGGATGAAAAAGCTGGAGGAAGAGGCACTGCTGAAGAAGATGAGCAGCAGCGATACTCCTCTGGGGACGGTGGCTTTGCTCCAGGAGAAACAGAAATCTCAGAAAACCCCATACATCGTTCTGAGTGGGAGTGGGAAGAGCATGAATGCAAACAACATCACAAAATGAGCTCCTGGTCTGGTGTGTAGCTTAGAAACAGATGCAGATGTATCTTTTTACATAATTCCTTCAAGTTTTTGTCCTAGCTTGTAAAAATCTAATTACTGATCTAAAAAGAATGTTCAATAAAGTCAGTGCAACTATGAAACGTTTTATTTATTTGTGTTGTGACCATCATTTTCAGTTCCAAGGTGCAGTCAGTGGTATGATTATGATCACAAAAAAGAAAAAAACATTGCAAGTTCTAAATATGTCTAAAATCAAGTTTGGTGAATTTGGGAAGCTCTTCTCAGTGGTTTGAACTAACAGGTTCACTTCCTGCTGACATCAGCAATTATGTTGCTAGATAAAACCTTTAATACCAAGTTGTTAAACAGCTCCGCTGACTTCAAGCTACATTGAATTTACAGATTGGAATCAATATTCATTAAAAAGTAACTAATTTACCTGGAGATTTTTGGCATTTAGTAAAGTTGAACGCATGATCAAAGTATCTTTGAAACAGTTTAAATCAGGTCTCAGATGTACAAAAAAAATTTTTTGGAATGCTTTTTGAAATATAACGAGAGGATGAAATTCTGAGGCATTTTTAACATTTAAATTGCTTTTTTGACATGTCAGGCAAGGTCTGGTAGATGGAAAAAAAAACTAGATAAATCTTGACAGTTGGCCATAAAAGCAACATTTACACAAAGGATTCAATATAGGACTTTATTAATCCATTTGAAATGTTCCCCTATGAAAAGTAAAAAGTACCTGTACCTCAGTTTGACCTCCACTGACCCCCTGAGAGTTTTGTTTTGCAGAAGAAATAAGAAGAACCCTGATATAACAACCGTAGTGTGTACCACATAAGACTAAATTCAAGCTTAACATGATACATTTTTAAAAAGGCATGAAAGATGTTTGGTTGAAAGTATTAGGTGGAACATCGTATTTTTGTTGCTTAGTTATTTAATACATGTAATTGGCAATAAAGTATTGGAATAGTTTTTGATAACTAAATCTTTTTAAAACGTGCTTTTAATTAAAAACAGATTTGGTGTATTTCTAATTACTGTTGAAACATTTCACTATAGTCTGATGTGTAAAAGTATTTTGAAATGGTAATAATACATAGATTACATTCAGTTTATTTAGAATGATTCATCACGTTTAGTTGGGTCTCCAGCGGAACTAATGTGAACGACTAAGAGCACGGTCGGACACCGTTCTGATGCGCAACGTGTGCCTAAGTTAGCAAGCGCTAGTCTACCGAGCTGTCTTCCAACAGGAGATGCTCCTCGGCAGGTAAGCGACCCCAGGCCGGCCTGTGGCCTGTGTGCTCCGCCTGGTTAGGGAAATGGGAGGAAGACGTTGAGTAACGCTGCGGAGCTGGACTCGGTGCCTTCAGCTTCCGATCCGGCTTGTTTTCTTTGGTTTAGCTAGCTGTGAGCTTAAAGGTAGTCCGACTTTTAAGTAGCTTTGATGAGAGGAGCTCTGGCGTCTGTTTCCTCTGTAGCTCATCCCTCAGGATCCAGACGGTGCTCATTTGATCCTGGAATGTCGTCATTAGGAATAACTGTGGACTTTTCCGGCTGTCATGGAAACTTGGCGTGTTTCCCACCTGCTAACAGAGTTGGTGTATAAAACTGTTAAGAAACTAATTTAGTCCCCGATCGACGTGTTTTTTACTCAGCGCAGTGTTGGATGGACTCACTGACATGTCTGTCCAAACAGAACAGATAAATCCTGTATTTCCTGCTCAGTGGCAGCGAAACACACCTAAAACTAAACTAGATACTGTACAGCAATGTCAAATATACCAAGTCAAAGCTACACTCTAAAACAGCACATGTGGAGTTGAAAATGTTGAGCTGTAATAAAATAAAACAGTAAAAAAAGTCCTTTTGTAAGTTGAAGTGTATTTGTGAAGTAGAGATAAAATGATGCAGAGTTTGAACTACTAGCTGTGCTGCCCTTTGTACTGTGTGGAACATCTGTTATATACACACCTCTGGTGCCTGATTAGTTTATGGTGGACTCTTTACTTAAATGTTAGAAAACTAAATCTCTTGTCCTGTATATTTCTTGCTCTGATCTCCTCATCATAGCGTTATTGTTTGATAAAGCTAGAGCACCTAGAGCTTTAGTATTTAGTGTATGAGCATCTCACTTTTCAATGAAAAGATTAAAGATGAATCTTGTAGCACATGTTTAATATATGCTGTCACTCTCCAGGATTTAAACTCATTCAGTGAAATCACAGGTAGTTGTGATGTCGGAGCCCAAGCCCCCCACTCCTACCACTCCAACCCCTGGAGACACCTACAAAGGATGGCTCTTCAAATGGACGAATTACATCAAAGGCTACCAGAGACGATGGTTTGTTCTCAGCAACGGATTGTTGTCTTACTACAGGTACGTTATGCAGATGTGAACGAAGAATATTCAATTCGGTTTATTTATATAGCGCCAATTCACAACACAAGTCATCTCAACGCACTTCACAAAAAAGTCATTTTAATTCAATTGTATATACATTCCAATTCATCTTTCAGTTCATTATTCCAATTAGTTAAACAGTTTTTATCTAAGGAATCCCAGCAGATTGTATCAAGTCATCGACTTATAGCATTCACTCCTTCTGGACCAACATGTAGCCACAGCAGACGGTCGCCTGCGTTGTGTTAACTTCACACCAACCCCTCATACTGAGCAAGCATGTAGCGACAGTGGAGAGGAAAAACTTCCCTTTAACAGGAAGAAACCTCCAACAGAACCAGAAGCAGAACCAGGCTCAGTACCAGCGGCCATCTGCCACCACCGTCTGGGGGTTCCAGAACACAGAGCAAAGACACAGGAAGAACAGAAGATCTGATGTAGAAGTACTTTCTATGTTAAAGAAAGTAAAAGTTTCAGGGAGGACTTTACCTTTATTTTCCAGCTGTACGGAAGTTATTCAAGACTAGATTATTTTCTTATCTAAGAAAGACGCATTTAGGGTTGAAGAATGCTTAATCGAACCAATGACAATCTCTAATTAATCTAGTAACTATAAATCTGGATTCAGAACTCAAAAATCATATTAAATACTGGAGAATTAATGTTTCTTTGTTAACAGATACTCATACACGAGAGGAAATGTGGTCAGCCATAAACAAATATTTAGCCTTGAATGATAATGGCACAATTACACCAGCAGTGCTGTGGGATGCAGGAAAGGCCACAATAAGGGGAAAACTAATTTCATTAGGATCTAGAATAAAGAGAGAGAGGCTAAAAAAACAAACAGAAATAAAAAAATTGGAAAAGGAACATAAACAACACGGACAACATAAAACACTAGAGAAATGAAAGGGACTAGAGCAAAATTGGATGAGTTACTAACATACAGGGCAGCGGGAGACCTTAGATTTACAAAAAGAAAGTTTTTAATGAAATGAGGACTAAAGCTAGCAAGCTGTTAGCGTTCCAATTGAGAAAGGCATAAGCTAGCTGTGTAATTCCCAAAATTAAACAAATTAATACAAAAAATATCTGATATCTTTGCAGAATATTATGGACAATTATATAAAGGTCAAGCCCTGGATTCAAAAACAGATAAAGGAATTCTTTAAAACTCTTAAAATGGACAAATTAACACAAGACGAAGAGGCTAGTTTAATAGAACCCATAAAAGCAATTGAAGCAATGGCGTAGCCACGGGTGTGCCAGGGTGTGCCAGTGCCACCCACCGAGCCAGCTGGCACACCCAAAAAACTGAATGCATTTATATACATACACTACCGTTCAAAAGTTTGGGGTCACCCAAACAATTTTGTGTTTTCCATGAAAAGTCACACTTATTCACCACCATACGTTGTGAAATGAATAGAAAATAGAGTCAAGACATTGACAAGGTTAGAAATAATGATTTGTATTTGAAATAAGATTGTTCTTACATCAAACTTTGCTTTCGTCAAAGAATCCTCCATTTGCAGCAATTACAGCATTCCAGACCTTTGGCATTCTAGCTGTTAATTTGTTGAGGTAATCTGGAGAAATTGCACCCCACGCTTCTAGAAGCAGCTCCCACAATTTGGATTGGTTGGATGGGCACTTCTTGCGTACCATATGGTCAAGCTGCTCCCACAACAGCTCAATGGGGTTCAAATCTGGTGACTGCGCTGGCCACTCCATTACCGATAGAATACCAGCTGCCTGCTTCTTCTCTAAATAGTTCTTGCACAATTTGGAGGTGTGTTTTGGGTCATTGTCCTGTTGTAGGATGAAATTGGCTCCAATCAAGCGCTGTCCACTGGGTATGGCATGGCGTTGCAAAATGGAGTGATAGCCTTCCTTATTCAGAATCCCTTTTACCCTGTACAAATCTCCCACCTTACCAGCACCAAAGCAACCCCAGACCATCACATTACCTCCACCATGCTTAACAGATGGCGTCAGGCATTCTTCCAGCATCTTTTCAGTTGTTCTGCGTCTCACAAACGTTCTTCTTTGTGATCCAAACACCTCAAACTTGGATTCATCCGTCCACAACACTTTTTTCCAGTCTTCCTCTGTCCAATGTCTGTGTTCTTTTGCCCATCTTAATCTTTTTCTTTTATTGGCCAGTCTCAGATATGGCTTTTTCTTTGCCACTCTGCCCTGAAGCCCAGAATCCCGCAGCCGCCTCTTCACTGTAGATGTTGACACTGGTGTTTTGCGGTTACTATTTAATGAAGATGCCAGTTGGGGACCTGTGAGGCGTCTGTTTCTCAAACTAGAGACTCTAATGTACTTATCGTCTTGCTCAGTTGTGCAACGCGGCCTCCCACTTCTTTTTCTACTCTGGTTAGAGCCTGTTTTTGCTGTCCTCTGAAGGGAGTAGTACACACCGTTGTAGGAAATCTTCAATTTCTTAGCAATTTCTCGCATGGAATAGCCTTCATTTCTAAGAACAAGAATAGACTGTCGAGTTTCAGATGAAAGTTCTCTTTTTCTGGCCATTTTGAGCGTTTAATTGACCCCACAAATGTGATACTCCAGAAACTCAATCTGCTCAAAGGAAGGTCAGTTTTGTAGCTTCTGTACCGAGCTAAACTGTTTTCAGATGTGTGAACATGATTGCACAAGGGTTTTCTAATCATCAATTAGCCTTCTGAGCCAATGAGCAAACACATTGTACCATTAGAACACTGGAGTGATAGTTGCTGGAAATGTGCCTCTATACACCTATGTAGATATTGCACCAAAAACCAGACATTTGCAGCTAGAATAGTCATTTACCACATTAGCAATGTATAGCGTGTGTTTCTTTAAAGTTAAGACTAGTTTAAAGTTATCTTCATTGAAAAGTACAGTGCTTTTCCTTCAAAAATAAGGACATTTCAATGTGACCCCAAACTTTTGAACGGTAGTGTATATATAGCTTTTCCTAACATGTTTGACTCACCAGACGATCAATTTGTAAAAATTGCTACCAGGCGATGCATTGCGACACCTGCACTGGGCATGTTAACTCGATCAATCAATAATAAATTGTAATCAGGCGAAGCGGGTTGTGACACCTGCACCTTCTTCTTCTTCTTGTTCTTCTTTAAAAATGATTGGCGGTTGACAAACAACAATTGGTGCATTACCGCCACCACTGATTTGGAGTGTGATCCCAAATAGCACTTTGTAAAAAAAATAAAAACCTAGTTTGTTTTAAGTACTGTAATATTGCTTTAATACTTTCACAATTAGATTTTGTTCTCAATATTTCCTTTATATCTAGTTTTAACTTATTTATCTCTAAATTCCTTATCAATTGCATCCTTTCTGCTTGATATTTATCACACTTTAATATCACATGTTCCACTGTTTAACTTAATCCACAAAAGCTACAGTTCCCTGTCTGATGTTTTCCTATTCTAAATAGGGTACTATTTAATCCAGTATGTCCAAATCTAAGACGAGATACTATCGTTTCCTCTCTTCTTGATCTTCCAGTTTCTCTAATTTTTCCAACTTTTGAATTTCATAAAACCATCTTCCTTTTTTCCCCTCCTCCCATCTCATTTGCCATTTTCCCCTCATTTTTATTTTAATTATACTTTTCATTTCAGCTTTACTTAGACTAATATTTAAATTTACTTGCTTTTTTATTGCAATTGTTTTAGCTATTTTATCTGCCATCTCATTGCCACACACTCCAATATGTGCTGGAACCCATATAAACGTAACTGTCAATCCCATCATATTTATCCTATAGATAGTTTGTAATAACTCCATTAAAATATCTGGTCTTCCTTCTAAAAAATGATTATCTATGGTTATTAATGATGAACTTGAATCAGAGCAAATTATTGTTCCTAATGCTCTATGTTCTTCTACCCACTGTGCTGCTAACAATATTGCCAACAGCTCCCCAGTATATATTGATATTCCTTCATTAATCCTCTTCCCTAATTTGATTTGAAACTCTGGAATATTAACGGCTACCCCTATTTGATTCCTTACATTTTTTGATGGATCTGTAAATATTTGAATATATCCATAGAATTAAATAATATAATACTGTACTATATGCAAATTTAAATAATATTTTTTACTTTTATTTTTATTTTCTAACAATGTAAAGTCTACTTGTACTTCTGGAATTATCCAAGGAGGTATTACACATAATGGAATTCCAGGACTAATATCAATTTGATCTATTTCAATTGCTTTGGCTTTTTGATCTACTAACCATCCAAAACTTTTCATTTCTTTTTTCTCCTTCTCCCAACATGATTTAATTACATTCAGTGTGGGATGACTCTTACTTGACCTTTCAGTTTAACCCAGTAATGTAACATGAGTTGTTCTCATCTTATATCCAATGGCATTTCCCCCATTTCTACCTGTAATGATGTTGTTGGAGTCGATTTTATTGCACCTGTACAGATTCTCATTACTTGATATTGTATACAATCTAGCCTCCTTAATATTGTTTATCCTGCTGAATTATATACTATACATCCATAATCTAAAATTGACCTTATTAAACCTACATATATAGCTCTCAATGCCACTCTGTCCGCTCCCCAGTCTGATACCACTAAAAATCTCATTATGTTCATAACTTTTTTGCATCTAGTTATTATGTTTTCAATATGTCTCCCCCAATTTCCTTTTTCGTCAAACCATACTCCCAATAACTTAAATTCTTTTACCCTCTCTAATTCTTTCCCATACATTTTAATTGATACCTCAATGTCTAACCTTTTCCTGTTTATGACCATTATATTTGTTTTCTCTATAGAAAATTTAAATCCCCATTTAAATGACCATTCCTCAACCTTTAATACGGCTTCCTGCAATTTTTTACTTATGACACCTGCACCTGGCAACGCAACCAACCTAATAACCTGACTGTGACCTCCCCCTGCCCAGTGAGGACTGCAGGAGCGCCTTTTTTCAGTGGTGAACAGCAGCAGAGCTACAATGCTCACTGAGAGACTAATTGATAGCATCTCATTGCTCCTGTTCGAAAAAGAGCTTGCAGACAAACTAGACTCTGACGAAATAATAAACCTGTTTAAGGCCAAACCACGCCGCCTTGCCTTGTGAAGCTGCAATCCGAAGGTGGGAAGTTCAGATGCTTAAATAATATGTACATGTGATAGTGTGAGTAAGAAATAAATAGGATGAGATAAACAGGTTTACTTATAAATATTACAGGATATGCATTTGAAAATTGTTAATTTAAATTGCGTTAAAAATATGTTTAAAGGTTGAAAAGTTATTATGATGTATTTCAGAAGTTGAGAATGTGTGTGATTATACAAGTTAATGCCAGCCAGTGATTTTGAATATGTTAGTCTGAATTTATTAGTTTTGCCTGCAGGCCTGTAGGTAGGGGGAGCCCTTGGCACCATTTTTCCCCTTCAGAGGGGCATTACATGCACACAGTAAAAAATTTTTCAATTTGTTGAGAATAAATTTGGCACCCCCAGTGTCTTTTTTTCTAGCTACGCCACTGAATTGAAGTTAGAAAAACTATTGACAATTTAAAGAATAATAGTTCTCCAGGTACAGACTGTCTGCGGGTGAATATTATAAAACATTTGCTGTTTACTCTCCCCCATATTGTGTAAACATCACAACTATGTATTGGACTCAGGAAATACCCCAGATTCTTGCACAGAAGCTATTATTACAGTTTTACACAAGGTATGAAAAGACCCCCTTCAATGCTCCAGTTACTGTCCCATAAGCCTTTTATGTGTTGATTACAAGATACTTACATCTATATCAGCAAATAGAGTACAGAAATATATTTTAAAAACTAATTTGGATCAATCAGATGGGTTTTATTTCAGGCGGCCAAAGTACAAATAATCTGTGGAAAGCTTTAAACCTGCATTCAATAATGGCTAGGGACAAACAACCATCTAGGCTCTTGAGCCTAGATGCAGAGAAAGTGTTTGATACGGACAGTGCTTAGAATTTTCCAAAGTAGAAAGAGGGGTGTGGCGGGGCGATTCGTTGTTGCCCGTCCTCTTCGCTCTAAGTATTGAACCCCTGGCCTGGGCTTTTCACCAAAATAAGCAGATTGAGGGAATAATGGATGGAGAAGGGACAGTTCACAAGTTGCTTTATTTATAGATTACATTTTGCTTTTTATTTAAAAAAACACCCAAAAACAACGATCCACGCACTTCTCCAAAGCTTAGAAATACAGGTCCTTCTCAAGAAATTAGCATATTGTGATGAAGTTAATTAGTTTCCATAATGTAATGATAAAAATTAAACTTTCATATATTTTAGATTCATTGCACACCAACTGAAATATTTCAGGTCTTTTATTGTTTTAAAACTGATGATTTTGGCATACAGCTCATGAAAACCCAAAATTCCTATCTCAAACAATTAGCATATCATGAAAAAGTTCTCTAAACGAGCTATTACCCTAATCATCTGAATCAACTAATTAACTCTAAACACCTGCAAAAGATTCCTGAGGCTTTTAAAAACTCCCAGCCTGGTTCATTACTCAAAACCGCAATCATGGGTAAGACTGCCGACCTGACTGCTGCCCAGAAGGCCATCATTGACACCCTCAAGCAAGAGGGTAAGACACAGAAAGACATTTCTGAACGAATAGGCTGTTCCCAGAGTGATGTATCAAGGCACCTCAGTGGGAAGTCTGTGGGAAGGAAAAAGTGTGGCAGAAAACGCTGCACAACGAGAAGAGGTGACCGGACCCTGAGGAAGATTGTGGAGAAGGATCGATTCCAGACCTTGGGGGACCTGCGGAAGCAGTGGACTGAGTCGGGAGTAGAAACATCCAGAGCCACCGTGCACAGGCGTGTGCAGGAAATGGGCTACAAGCCACTTTTGAACCAGAAACAGCGGCAGAAGCGCCTGACCGGGGCTACAGAGAAGCAGCACTGGACTGTTGCTCAGTGGTCCAAAGTACTTTTTTCGGATGAAAGCAAATTTTGCATGTCATTCGGAAATCAAGGCGCCAGAGTCTGGAGGAAGACTGGGGAGAAGGAAATGCCAAAATGCCTGAAGTCCAGTGTCAAGTACCCACAGTCAGTGATGGTCTGGGGTGCCATGTCAGCTGCTGGTGTTGGTCCACTGTGTTTTATCAAGGGCAGGGTCAATGCAGCTAGCTATCAGGAGATTTTGGAGCACTTCATGCTTCCATCTGCTGAAAAGCTTTATGGAGATGAAGACGACCTGGCACCTGCTCACAGTGAAAAAACCACTGGTAAATGATTTACTGACCATGGTATTACTGTGCTCAATTGGCCTGCCAACTCTCCTGACCTGAACCCCATAGAGAATCTGTGGGATATTGTGAAGAGGAAGTTGAGAGATGCAAGACCCAACACTCTGGATGAGCTTCAGGCCGCTATCGAAGCATCCTGGGCCTCCATAACACCTCAGCAGTGCCACAGGCTGATTGCCTCCATGCCACGCCGCATTGAAGCAGTCATTTCTGCAAAAGGATTCCCCACCAAGTATTGAGTGCATAACTGAACATAATTATTTGAAGGTGGACTTTTTTTGTATTAAAAACACTTTTTTTCTTTTTAAGGGTCGGATGAAATATGCTAATTTTTTGAGATAGGAATTTTGGGTTTTCATGAGCTGTATACCAAAATCATCAGTTTTAAAACAGTAAAAGACCTGAAATATTTCAGTTGGTGTGCAATGAATCTAAAATATATGAAAGTTTAATTTTTATCATTACATTATGGAAAATAATGAACTTTATCACAATATGCTAATTTTTTGAGAAGGACCTGTATACGTAGAAATCTCGGGATATAAAATAAATCAGAGGCGATGAGGGCTTCAGGGGATTGGCCTGCAGAACTCAATCTAACTGTATCCTTTCACTGGCCCAGCAAAAGTTTCAGTTACTTAGAAGTTGGGCTGACACCTCACCTCACAGCATTGTTCGACCCTAATTATACTAAACTACTAAAACAAGTAAAGGCTGATCTGACCTGCTGGTAACTCCTCCCATCAACCATACTTGGCAGAATTAAAACCATAAAGATGAATGTGCTTTCTCGCTTTCTCTTCTTGTTTCAATCTCTACCTCTAAGAGTTCCCGTCTCCACTTTTAATAAGTTAGATAAATTAATTTCTCAATTTATTTGGCAACACAGGAAACCCAGAATAAAACTTAAGACACTCTACTTGCTAAAAGACAAAGAAGGACTGGCTTTATCCAATTTAAAATATTATTACTGGGCAGCTCAATTAACATCTATAGTCACTTGGCTAGGGGGAGACAAGGAACCAGATAGAACAGGGTTTAACCAAAGGTATGTCGCTGCCAACCTTACCATTTCTTGATTCAAAGTGGAGATCTGAAATTAGGCAATGCATATATAAAACATACTTTGAAGGTTTGGAAGAACATTTTAAAAATGATTAACAATATAGAATCCTTATCTCGGGCAATGCCAATAGTGGACGATGTAGAGTTTCCACCATCCAAATGGTGGATCATGGGTTCAGAAAATAGACAAATAAAAGTCTCATTATTCTCAATCAGCTGTTTGGAGAGACAGATTTTAAATCATTTTCACAGATTAGAGAGCAATTTGACCTTCCAGCAAATTACTTGTATAAAGACCTCCAAATCAGACATTACATTATGAACCACAAAGACAAAGAGAATAAACAAACAACCAAATGCAGCGGAACAATAATTTATTACTTTTATTGAAGAAAAAAATCTCCCAATGAAAGGTCATGTTTCCAACTTCTACAAGAGGTTTTTCCTGGATACCAAGCAGAATACTTGGTACATAAAAGAGAAATGATAGAGCTAAATTTGGTAATGGAAGACAAGTTATGGGATAACTTATATGGAGACAGTCACAGGGGTAATAGCCGTGGAAAAAATTTGACTGGAAGTTAAAAATCAGATATTTCTTTACACCTCTTGTAATTTCTAATTTTGTAGAAGATGCATTGGCCCCATTTTGCTGGAGATATTGTGGGAAAATAGGGGATCATATTCACACACTTATTCTGGAATTGCCCAGTTATTCAGGCATACTGGTGAAATGTCGTCGATGAGCTCGAGAAAATCCTGGGGATGGAGGTCCCATCCAGTCCTTTGTTTTATTTATTGGAGGTCATAGCAAGTGAGGCTTTAATACTAATCAAATATATATTATACATATTATGTTATTGGCTGCAAAAAAAATTATAACGGTAAATGGAAAGATGCAAAACCTCCAACCATAATTGAATGGAAACAGAGGGTAAAACAAATATTTATAATGGAACGAATGTCTTCAATTTTACAAATAAATATGGATCTTATTAATCTCAGGTGGAGCTGTGTTGAAGTGTACTTAGCAATATGATGTATTGGGTTGTTTTAACAAAGCTAAAGTGGAATTCATTCCAAACATATGGTCTTGTATCTGGTTTTATATGTTACTGTATATGTAACATATAATGTTATATGTTATGTACTTTTGTAACTATACTATAGTTACTATATATACTAATACTTTGGGTTTGGGGATTTACAACAGCTTTAAAATATTCCTATTTATATAAATTCCTATTTATTTCTGTATTAGACAAATGTCAGCGTATGTTCAATGTACAATGTCAAAAATTGTAAAATCAAAAGAGAAGTAGCAGAGTAATAAGCAGTCTAAGCTTATAGCAGCATAACTACAGAGATAGCTCAGGATAACCTAAGCCACTCTAACTGTATGCTTTATTTCATAAGGAAAGTTTTAAGCCTGGCCTTAAAAGTAAACAGAGTGTCTGCCTCACGGACTAAAGCTGGGAGCTGGTTCCACAGGAGAGGAGCCTGATAACTAAAAGATCTGCCTCCCATTCTACTTTTAGAAATCCTAGGAACTACAAGTAAACCTGCAGTCTGAGAGCGAAGTGCTCTGTTAGGAACATAAGGAACAATTAGATCTCTGATGTATGATGGAGCTTGATTATTAAGGGCTTTATATGGAAGAAGAAGGATCTTATATTCTATTCTGGATTTAACAGGGAGCCAATGAAGGGAAGCTAAAACAGGAGAAATGTGATCTGTCTTTTTAATATTCATCAGAACTCTTGCTGCCGCATTTTGGATCAACTGAAGGCTTTTAATGGCATTTTGTGGACTACCTGATAGTAAAGAATTACAGTAGTCCAGCCTTGAGGTAACAAATGCATGGACTAGTTTCTCAGCATCACTCCTGGACAGGATGTTTCTAATTTTAGCAATATTCCGGAGGTGAAAGAAGGAAATCCAAGAAACCTGTTTAATATGGGATTTAAATGTCAAATGTTGGTCAAAAGTAACCCCAAGCTTCTTTACGTTATTACTGGGGGCCAATTTAATGCCATCCAGATGAAGTGATTGACTAATCAGTTTCTTTTTTAGAGCTTCTGTCTTGTCAGACTTTATGAGAAAAAGGTTTAGCATCGTCCAGGTTTTTATGTCTTCCAGCCATACTTGTAATCTACCTAACTGACTGGATTCATTAGGAATTATGGATAAATATAGTTGTGTATCATCGGAATAACTATGGAAATGTATCCCATGCCATCTAATGACTTCACCAATTTTTATATATATATAATATCTCTATCTATTTGTGTCGTTGACGGATAAGACTTTTGAATAGGGCAATTTTAAAATACCAAAAATATGGATACGTTTGGCCATTTTCTAAACATTTGGAATGTATTGTACACATGCTCTTATAAAGAAAATTAAAAAATGTGACATTTTAGTGTTTTTACACTTGAGTTAATAATACATACCCTTAAAAAAGTCATCTGGGGCGACCGTAATATATCTCAAAATTCAAATTTTTATGTATCATTAAGACTAATTGAACACATATCAGTAAGTAGATATACTGATGAAAGACAAACTTTAGTGGCCTTTTCATTTTATGAAAACCATTATTTCACAAGTTTATTCTATAATATCAGAGTCTCCCTCGTAATGCAGTTACAATACTGATTTTTACTTCAAAAGCAAAAAAACTGAATTAGCATTTATACAGATATTACACATTCAACAATAGCATACCACTGATTAATATTTGAGGCTAAACTGATGGATATTTGGTTATGAATTTAGCGTAATTATTGCCATTTGTTGGTTACCCCACATGACATTTGGTCGCCCCAAATAATAAAACCACATGTATAAAAATTTCAGTTAAAATTTACACAAAAGAGTTCAAGACAAAAGAAAATGTAACTCTTTTTATTCACATAACATTTCAACATTTAAATATAACAAATCAGAAGGACATTAACATTTAAATTTTTTTTATTGTAACACACATTAAATGCTTCAAGAACTTAAGAAGCTGAGTAAAGAATCTCTTTTTTGGAACCTTTTTTATTCATTGGACAGGGATGAACACTTAATGCTTAATGGATTTAATCATAGCAGGTGATGTCTATCTGTGTAATGAGGGAGGGTGTGGCCTAAGGAGGTCAACACCCTATATCAAGGTGTGCATAGTTAATAGGCTGCTTCTTTGCTTGAGGCAAAATGAGCCAAACAAGAGATTGAACTGACTCTGGAAAGTCCAAAATTACCAAAGATCTCTCAGGGGGATGCAGCACTCTTGAAATTGCCAAGCTATTGGGGCGTGGTCACAGAACCATCAAAGTTTTTGTTGCAAATAATCAACAGGTTTGCAAGGAATGTGTTGAGAAAAAAGATTCATATTAAAGGGGCAGACAAGGCACGTATGCTGGCATTAAGCCTGGCATACCCTCGTCCACCCCTGTCTACCACACTGGCTACGACTGCTCCTGCGCTCTCAAACAAAAAACAAATAATCATAAAGTGAACAAATGCAACCCAAATAATCTCAAACAGTTGCTAAAAATCCCACCTCCAGTAAATCATACAGTCACTCCATCTCCAACTACTATTTATATGGCACTTTTAAATGTTCGCTCTCTGCTGAATAAAACTTTTATAGTAAATGATTTGATTTTAGACCATAAACTTCAAGGTTTATTTTTAACGGAAACATGGCTGAGTCCAGATGCTCCTGCTGTTCTTACAGAGGCCTCCCCACCTAATTTAAACTTTTTCTTATTCAGCCAGGAGTAGTCAGAGGGAAGGTGGAACTGCTTTTATAAGTTCATTAACCCTTTCCGCCAAACCTGTTTTACTTGATAATTTTACCACTTTTGAATATACTGCCTCTGTTTTTAGCACTCCTTAGATTTTATGTGTCACAATTTATAGGCCTCCGAAAAAGAGTGCACATTTTATTCCAGAATTTTCAGAGTTTTTATCAATTTTCACAACTCTAATGAACGGATAATTTTAGCTGGTTATTTTAATCTACATATAGATAACCTTTTAGATCCTTTATCAACAGAATTTTTAAATATTTTGAATTATATGAATTTTAGTCAGCATGTCATGCAGCCAACTCACAACAGAGGACACACCCTGGACTTGATGATCACGTATGGCCTGTCCACTAGTGTGTCCTCTGTTGTTGACTTGGCTGTCTCTGACCACTACTGTGTGTTTTTTAAAATCACCTGTTTTACCCAAATAGAAACTTCTGTGAGAACTGTCAGGAAACGTCATCTAACCCCTGAAGTGGCTGCAGGTTTTCTTGAAGTTTTTAATAAGTTTCCTCATGTACCTTTATCTGCCCCCTGTGATTTTATCGTGAATGATTTTAACAGTAGGCTTCTATCCGCTCTCGACCTGCTGGCTTCACTAAAAGTTGTAAAAACTAATTCAAAACATACTATACCATGGAGAAATGAAAACCTTAAGAAATTAAAGAGGAGCTGCATGGTGGCAGAAATGAAATGGAGGAAAAACAAAATCACAATAAATCATCAGATATACATAGAACATCTCAAATCATACAATAACGCTGTAAGAAATTCCAGAAATGCATACTTCTCCAGAATCATCTCAGAACATCAAAATAATCCCAAAATTCTGTTTTCCACCATTGACAACATTCTTAATCATACCTTTACTGCACTTCAGAAAACCCCCTCAAACACTCTGTGTGAGGAGTTCGCAGACCACTTCAGAGGGAAGGTAGACACCATCAGATGTAAGATTTTATCCTCTCAAAGTAACATGGTTTTAGACAAATCTGAGTGTGTGTCTTTACCAGAGGAAACACTGGATAGTTTTGTCCTGGTAGAAGCTGGGACCCTTGATAAAGTTTTCTCCTCAGTGAGGCCCACTACAAGTGCCCTGGACCCGATTCCTGCACGGTTTTTTAAGCAATTTTATGAATCTTTTAAATTTTTTTTTTTTCTTTTTTTTTCTTTTTTAAAACTTTAATTCTTCCATTTTTGTTAGAAACATTGTTTTTGTGGACAACTGTTCTCTCTGGTTTTGAATGCTGTGCAGCTGGAAGGATTTTTGCTGATACTTTTTATTTTTGGACATTTGTTATGATGCATAACCATGGCAACATGGTGGTTTACAACTGGCAGCAGCTGATTAACATCACAAAAGCTCAAATAAGACCTCAACAACAGCCACAAAACCCTGATGAGTTGAAAAGAAGACGCCATAGATCCAGAGCATCCTCTACATCAGACTGTCATACAACTACAGAGCGTCTTCAGTCAGAGGCTTCTTCAGATCTGCAGAGCGCTACAGGAGATCATCCCTACCCACAGCCATCAGCATCTACAACAAATCTTTGAAGGAACTTGCATAATGAGTTACAACAACGTTTAATTTCCCTTTGGGATTAATAAAGTAATTTTGAATTGAATTGAATTGAAATACAAGGTTTTAACCATGAAAAATTGTTCCCTTCAGACGGGGGTCTTTCCTGCCACCTTTAAAGGGGCGGCAGTGAGGCCCCTGCTGAAGAAGAGCAATTTAGATTTTAATGATTTAAACAACTTCCGACCGGTATCTAACTTACCATTTTTAAGCAAAGTTTTAGAAAAACTTGTTTAAGTTCAACTTAATGATTTTATTAACGCTCATAATGTCCTAGATAAATTTCAGTCTGGTTTTAGGGTGAACCACAGCACAGAGACGGCTCTTTTAAAGATTTTAAATGATTTTAGATTAAATTATGATGCTCAGAAGGTGACAGTGCTGCTTTTACCGTATGAACCGTCGCGGTCTCTGCGCTCCTCTGGCAGCCGTCTCCTTGTCACCCCCAAAGTCAGGACACACACTCATGGTGAGGCGTCTTTAGCTGTGGTGATGTTTTTTATTTTTTGGGGTTTTGGGAAAGGGGGGGATTGTGGGTCATTTTTAATCTGTAAAGCACTTTGAGAAGCTTTGTTGTGGTTTGAAAAGCGCTTTATAAATAAAGTTTGATTTGATATGCAGTTATCTGAAATTTAAACTCGTGACTGACACCTGTGGCCAAAAAACGGAACTGCTCTTCCTTTCTGCTCGCTCTTGCAGCGTACGCCGGTCGCTCTCAATCTTCAGTCTTTTGAGGGCACTTGTCAGGAGTTTAACTTTAGTCTTATGTGGAGTTACTTTTGGTGTCAGAGTTGTCTTTTGTCTCTTCTGTGTATTCGCACAATCCATTGAACTGCTTGCGAGTGCTGACTAGCGGTGGTGGCAGTGATCTGAAACATTTAACATGAACGTGCTTGACGTCACATCCGCAGACAGCGCGGGAAAATCAGACCCGACAGAAAATGGAAAAAATTGGAAACATGCTTATAGGTGCACCCACTGTGAGCTGACAAGGTGTCAGTATGCTCATCAGGAGATGTTTGAGTCATAAATGGTCAAATAAAAAGGCTTTTGTTATGTTTATTTTGGGCCCCTTTAACTGCCAAGGATTTGAGAAGAATCAAGTGTGAAGCTACCAGGAAGCCATTTTCTTCCGGTTCTGTCATATTACATAACTGCAATCTACCCGGAATACCTGGAAGCACAAGATGTTCAGAGCTCAGAGACACTGCCCAGGAAAGGAAGCCTGAAGCTTGGCCACCACTGAACAACATGCATAAACTAAAATATCTTGACAGGGCCAAGAAATATAAAAACAGATTTTTTAAAAGTTTTTATGGAATGATGAAAGGAGAGTGACTCTTGGCGAACAAGATTTAAAGTGGAGGTGGAGTACTATTATGTGCGTGTGCTATTAAAGTTCGGCTTGAAGATGGGCTCAAAGTCAACTCCCAAAGCTACTGCCAATTTTTAGAAGGCACGTTTTTCAAGCAGTGGTACAAAAAGAAGTCTGGATCTTTCAAAAACTCAATGATTTTTGATTTGAATGACAAAGCTCCATCACTTGCATCGAAGTACTCCTCTTCGTGGCTACCCACTAAAGGTGTTAAAGATGAAAAACTTATGACATGGACCCCTTCCTCACCTGAACTGAACCCAAATGAGAACTTGTGGCCTGTTCTTAAATGGGAGATTTACAGCGAAGGAAAACAGTCCACTTCTTTCCTCCTTATCCTGAACCGACTCTCTTTAGAGAACAGCTGTTTCGGTGACTAATGTTTAATAGCTCATTGTAGCATACAGTCTTAACTGTTTATTTGATCTACCCTGGTCTCCTACTTTCTGTAGCTCTAGTGACTCTAGCTCACTGCTACAGAAGCTCTTTTTTCTTTACCTCTCTCTTTTCCTTGGCAAGATACTCTGCTCTTTCTGCAGGGTCGGAGTTGACTTTCTGTCTATGACGAGCAGTCTTCTCTTTGCTTGTTAATTGTGCCATCTAGGAAATAGGTAAAATAGGTTCAAACTTGTTTAAAATGACTAATACATGTATAGTCACATAAATGGAATGTCATTCTGTATAGTTTTTTTTAAATTTTTCCTGTAGGATTCCTGCAACATGTTCAAGCCTTTCTAAGAGAATATTGTTATCGACTGTGTCAAAAGCAGCACTGAGATCTAACAAAACCAGAACAGACACCAGTCCATTATCTGAGGCCATGAGAATATCATTAGTAACCTTCACCAGTGCTGTTTCAGTGCTATGATGAGCTCTAAAACCTGACTGAAACTCTTCAAACAGCTCGTTACTGTTTAGATGCTCACAGACTTGATTAGCAACAATTTTCTCAAGGATTTTGGATAAGAAAGGAAGGTTAGATATAGGTCTGTAATTCACTAAGTCATCTTGATCAAGGGAAGGTTTCTTGAGTAAAGTTTTAATTACTGCTATTTAAAATACTCGTGGTACGTATCCATTTACTAAGGATAGATTCATAATTTCCAAAATGGGGCCAGGAACCAAATGGAACACTTCCTTAAATAATTTGGCTGGGATTGGGTCCAACATACAATTTGAAGGTTTAGATGAGGCTAATATTTTTGATAATTCCGAAAGCACAACTGAATCAAAACAGTCCAGAGACAAATGATGTTCTACAGTTCTCACCGATGCTGCCTCACTTATTGAGAAATAAGTAATCATGTTTGGGAGGATGCCAATGATTTTATTTTTGATAGAATTAATTTTATTTATAAAGAAGTCATCACTACTAACCCCTCCTTTCCACCGGACGCGTAAGCAGCACGTTACATCCATGGTTGTGTTTACTGACGAAACCACGCGGGATTTTGCTAATCTCACGTGATTTCGTGCTCTCGGTGACAGCTGCTTCCCTGCTGCTGTGCGCCTCATACGCACCCGGTGGAAAGGGCCAAGCAGCAGAGTACGCAAGTGAAACGTGCTGCTCCTGTAACGTGTCGCTTACACGTCCGGTGGAAAGGAGGGGTAAGAGCTGGGGGAATAGTTAGCTAAACAGAGCTACGACTGTGTAAGTTTGGTAACTGTACTAAAAAGAAACCTAAGATTGTTCATATTGGCCTATATTATTGATAAAAAATATGCTGTTCTAGCTTGTCGAAGGGTCTTTTTATACAGCAGTAGACTATTTTGACATGTTAAATAGGAATCGTCTAGATGTGTAGAGTGCCATTTTCTCGCCAATTTCCTAGTATTCTGCTTAAAGTAGGCCGCTCTGCATTAAACCAGGCAGTCAGTCTCTTAAGGCTAATTACTTTCTTTTTAGGGGGGCTACACTGTCTAATGTCATACACAATGAGGATGTAATGCTATGAACCAGTGGTTCCCAACTTTTTTTCCACGAGGACCCCCATGCCTGTGTCCAAGAGAAGCCGGGACCCCCCCAACTCCTATCCTCAAACATGCATTAAAAGTGATTAATTACTAACTCTTATTTGCAAGCGTTAAACATCAATTAGTTTCCTTTTCTTACACTGTAGGATATATAGATTATTTACTTTTGGTATTTTGGATTTTATAAATGTAATATTTGCAAGTATAATTTTGGTAACCTCAGCACAGACTAAATTGTGTAGACCCCCTGCGATCTCCAGGGCCCCCAGGTTGGGAACCACGGAACTAGACCATCAATTTGTTAAGAGAATAATGCATAAAGCAAAAATGCATTCATGTTGTATGTATGAACATGATCCTTTTGAAACTCTGTCTCCAGGTCTCAGGCAGAGATGGGTCACACCTGCAGAGGTACGATCAACCTGGCCACTGCCAACATCGCCGTAGAAGACTCTTGCAATTTTGTCATTTCCAACGGAGGGGCACAGACGTACCACCTGAAGGCCAGCTCTGAAGTTGAGCGCCAGCGATGGATCACTGCGCTGGAACTTGCTAAGGCTAAAGCTGTTCGCCTGCAGGATGAATCTGGTAAGATGAAGGCCAACTGGTGAGTGGTTGAAAAGGCTGTATAATGATTATTTATAGAGATGATATTGTCTTTGTGATCAGATGACTCTGCTGATGAGTTCTCTGCAGCGCCCCCTGTATCAGGACAGGGCGGGGGGTCTCAGAACTCAGAAGTCCAGACCACATTGCGTACCCTTAGCAGCAAGGTGGAGGACCTTACCACCTGCAATGATCTCATTGTCAAACATGGCTCTGCTCTCCAAAGGTAAATGTATACTAGAAGACCATACATTAGAAACAAAGTTGCATTCTTGCTTTATTCAATATCTTTTTTTCTGCTTTTCCAAAACGAGGTCTTTATCAGAGCTGGAGGGGCTGCGTGTTGGAGCGGACATGGGGGAAAAGATCCGACAGGTCACAGAAAGGGCCACACTCTTCCGGATCACCTCCAATGCCATGATCAATGTAAGGTTTAGTCAGTTTACTGCTTCTAAAACTGCTGCTGAGTTTCTTTTTCTCGTGGCCTGATGTTGTCTTCTTCCTGAAGGCCTGCAGAGACTTCATGTCCATAGCCCAGAACCACAGTAAGCGCTGGCAGAAGGCCTTACAGACCGAACGAGACCAGAGGATTCGTCTGGAGGAGACTCTGGAACAACTAGCCAAACAACACAACCACCTGGAGAGAGCCTTCAGAGGCGCCACGGTTCTACCTCCTTCCCTGAGCAACCCCAACTTAAGCATTAAAAGTAAGGTGGTCATTTTGGACTTGTGCCCTCTTAGTCTATCAGCAGGAAGACTGGAACATTTACATCTAATCATTATCCAAGTATGGATAAGTCTGGAAAAAACTTGATGTTTCTGGACTTTCTTCCTTCTTTTTAAATTACCTTGAAGCTGAAAATCTCGATTCTCTTTAATATTAATGATATGTACAACATGCTTTCTTTGATTTGTCTCATCAAAATGTGTTTTTCTTGGGGTGGGGGGTTCTGCCTAATCAGTTGATGGTTTTGGTGTTTGAAGATTCGGATAAATGCTCGCTCATCTCAGAACCAAAAACTGGACCAGGTATTCCTAAACAGAGTTGGATTGAGATATGTTATGGAAAGAAAATATCTTCTTCCTTCCATAAGGTTGAGGCTGAAGTCTGGATCGGCATTTCTTATATTTTATTACGGCCAGTCTTGTACATGAGCTCTTCTGGGCCAACTCTCAAACTCTCTCACACCCCAGATCATGTCTGCCATGTCTGTAAGAAGCTTCTGCCTTCAGTCTTCCAGTGCTGTCTTCATTGGAAGGTTAACCAAAACACTCCTCACTGCAGTTAGAGACTAGGTGAAAAGCCTCTTCACTGACTCTAATGATCTCTTATTATGCCATATTCCCTAGATGCCTTTACTAATATGTAATTAATTAATTGACGTAACCTAAAAATATTGCTTTAACAGTCACCTATTTTTCTTTAACTACAGTAATGCCCAAAACTTAAAGAAATGTTCAAAATCCATCCATCCATCCATCCATCCATTTTCTTCCGCTTATCCGGGGTCGGGTCGCGGGGGCAGCAGCCTAAGCAAAGAGACCCAGACTTCCCTCTCCCCAGCCACTTTTTCCAGCTCCTCGGGAGGAACCCCAAGGCGCTCCCAGGCCAGCCGAGAAACATAGTCCCTCCAGCGTGTCCTGGGCCTTCCCCTGGGCCTCCTCCCGGTGAGACGTGCCTGAAACACCTCACCAGGGAGGCGTCCAGGAGGCATCCTGACCAGATGCCCGAGCCACCTCAACTGACTCCTCTCGATGTGGAGAAGCAGCGGCTCTACTCTGAGCCCCCCCCGGATGACTGAGCTTCTCACCCTATCTCTAAGGGAGAGCCCAGACACTCTGCGGAGGAAACTCATTTCAGCCGCTTGTATCCGTGATCTTGTTCTTTCGGTCACCACCCAGAGTTCGTGACCATAGATGAGGGTAGGAACGTAGATCGACCGGTAAATCGAGAGCTTCGCCTTTTGGCTCAGCTCTCTCTTCACCACGACAGACCGATAGAGCGCCCGCATAACTGCAGATGCCCCACCAATCCGTCTATCGATCTCCCGCTCCATTTTTCCCTCACTCGTGAACAAGACCCCCAGATACTTAAACTCCTCCACTTGGGGAAGGACCCCATCCCCGACCCGGAGGAGGCACCCCACCCTTTTCCGGCTCAAGACCATGGCCTCGGATTTGGAGGTGCTGATTCTCATCCCAGCCGCTTCACACTCGGCTGCGAACAGCTCCAGCGAAAGCTGTAGATCACGCTCCGATGAAGCCAACAGGACCACATCATCTGCAAAAAGCAGAGACCCGATCCTGAGGCCACCAAAACGGATCCCCTCAACGCCTTGGCTGCGCCTAGAGATCCTGTCCATAAAAGTTAGGAACAGGATCGGTGACAAAGGGCAACCTTGGCGGAGTCCAACTCTCACTGGAAACAAGCCCGACTTACTGCCGGCAATGCGAACCAAACTCTGGCACCGGTCGTACAGGGACCTAACAGCCCGTATCAAGGGGCCCGGTACCCCATACTCCCGGAGCACCCCCCACAGGGCCCCCCAAGGGACACGGTCGAACGCCTTCTCCAAGTCCACAAAACACATGTAGACCGGTTGGGCGAACTCCCACGCACCCTCCAGGACCCTGCTGAGGGTGTAGAGCTGGTCCAGTGTTCCACGGCCAGGACGAAAACCGCATTGTTCCTCCTGGATCCGAGGTTCGACTATCCGTCGGACCCTCCTCTCCAGAACCCCTGAATAGACCTTACCAGGGAGGCTCAGAAGTGTGATCCCCCTGTAGTTGGAACACACCCTGTGGTCCCCCTTTTTAAACAGGGGGACCACCACCCCGGTCTGCCAATCCAAGGGAACTGCCCCCGATGTCCACGCAATATTGCAGAGACGCGTTAACCAACACAGCCCCACAACATCCAGAGCCTTGAGGAACTCCGGTCGAATCTCATCCACCCCCGGAGCCTTGCCACCGAGGAGCTTTTTAACGACCTCGGTGACCTCAACACCAGAGATTGGAGAGCCCGACCCCAAGTCCCCAAACCCTGCTTCCAGATTGGAAGGCGTGCTGGTGGGATTGAGGAGGTCTTCGAAGTATTCCATCCACCGACCCAAAACGTCCCGCGTCGAGGTCAGCAGCACACCATCCCCACTGTAAACAGTGTTGGTGGCAGACCGCTTTCCCCCCCTGAGACGCCGGATGGTGGACCAGAATCGCTTCGAAGCCGTACGGAAGTCGTTTTCCATGGTCTCTCCAAACTCCTCCCACGCCCGAGTTTTTGCCTCAGCAACCATCCGAGCCGCATCCCGCTTGGCCTGTCGGTACCTATCAGCTGCTTCAGGGGTCCCACAAGCCAAAAAGACCCGGTAGGACTCCTTCTTCAGCCTGACAGCATCCCTTACCGCCGGTGTCCACCACCGGGTTCGGGGGTTGCCGCCGCGACAGGCACCGACCACCTTGCGGCCACAGCTTCGGTCAGCCTCCTCGGCAATGGAGGCGCGGAACATGGTCAATGTTCAAAATGTTGATACAATTTCTAATGGGTGTGAAGAGAGCTGACAAAAAATAAAGACAATGATCAAACAATCAATTTATAATAAAACATGAATGATGCTAGCCATAGATTTAGCTCAACGTAATCGTAAGATGTTAATCAGGAATCGTCCATTCAGATGACCTGGTTGAGACAGAACTTGTTGTCAGTACCGGCAAACCCACCAGGGGTCTTATTACTCTGTGGTGTTTTTTTTTGTTCACCATTCATTTTGGATGGAAAAGATGATTTGACGACCTCCCTGCCCCTTCGGGACGGCCACACTTCGTCTCGTCATCTGTCAGGACTCTAGAAGAAAATCCAACAGAGAGATGTTATGTAGCCTCTTTTTGCACATCTCAATGAGACATTAAATCTGGACTTGATGTTTAACTGTGCACGCTTGCCTTGTTGCTGTGCCATGTTGTGACCCCCAAGGTCCACCTCTGATCCTCCTCAGCCTCTACATCCCAGAAGGGAAGGGATCATCAATCCGGAGGCACCTGATGTGATCCTCAAGTTGAGTTATTTAGTGTTAGAGCATGCTAGTCCAAACAAATGTGAGCTAATTCAAAAGATCAGTTAGTTGATTTATAAGTAAGTGTTTAGGTTAGAGTTAGAGATTATTAGCAGACGGAGTTTGGTTCAGATTACCTTGATGCAGCTGCTGCATCAAGCAATCTTAAACAAACTTCACAAACGTAGATTAATGAGCCAAGCTTCAATAACTTAGAGACTTAGACTTAGACTTAACTTTATTCATCCCTTTGGGATGACTCCCTCAGGGAAATTAACATTTCCAGCTGCAAACAAAAGGATGGAGTAAGATAAATAAATAAACATAAACAGAACGTTTGATTAAATAAAATAATTATATATACATATACATATAATATTGCACTGTGGCTACTGCTCCTTCCCCTCTGTCCTCCCTATTTCCTCCTCCCCCCAAGTGAGGAGTTGAAGAGGGTGATTGCACGATAGACAAAAGAGTTCTTGTGTCTACTGGTCCTGCATTTGGGAAGAAGCAATCTCTCACTGAACCGGCTCCTCTGGTTGCTGATGACAGTGTGCAGAGGATGGCTGGTGTTGTCAAGAAAATCCAGCAGTTTGTCCAGTGTCCTCATCTCTGCCACCGGCACCAGAGAGTCCAGCTTCATGCCGACCACAGAGCCGACCCGCTTGATCAGTTTATCCAGTCTGGATCTGTCCTCCTTGGATATGCTGCCCTCCCAGCACACCATGGTGTAAAAGAGGACGCTGACAACCACAGACTGGTAAAACATCCCTAGCAGTTTGCTGCAGATGTTAAAAGACCTCAGTCTCCTCAGGAAGTACAGCCTGCTCTGTGTCTTCCCATACAGGTGGCTGGTGTGTGTTGTCCAGTCCAGTTTTTTATCCAGCCACAGCCCCAGGTATTTATATGAATCCACAGCCTCCACCTCAGCTCCCTCTAGTAGGACTGGTCGCGGTTTTGGTCTGGACCTCCCAAAGTCAATGACCAGCTCCTTTGTCTTAGAGGTGTTGAGCTTTAGGTGGTTGGTGTGGCACCATGCAGCAAAGTCCCCCACCAGTCTCCGATACTCCTCCTCTCTGTCGTCCCTGATGCACCCAACAATGGCTGTGTAATTGGCATACTTCTGTAGGTGACACAGCTCTGAGTTGTAACAGAAGTCCGAGGTGTACAGGGTGAAGAGGAGAGGGGCAAGCACTGTTCCCTTGGGTGCTCCAGTGCTGCTGACCACAGTGTCAGACGTGCTGTCCTTCAGCCTGACGTACTGTGGCCTGTTAGAGAGAGAGGTAGTCAGAGATCCAGTCCACCAGGTGGGGGGTCCACTCCCATCCTGCTCAGTTTGTCCCGGAGCAGAGGGGGCTGGATGGTGTTGAAGGCACTAGAGAAATCCAAGAAGAGAATCCTCACTGTGCCGCTTCCCTTATCCAGATGGGAGTGGGCTCGGTGTAGCAGGTAGAGGATGGCATCCTCCACACCAACACCTGGCTAGTAAGCAAACTGCAGGTTGTCCTGGCCGTGCTGAACCTGGGGTCTGAGGAGGCTGAGGAAGAGCCGCTCCAGCGTCTTCATAAGATGTGATGTAAGTGCCACCGGTCGGAAGTCATTCAGTTCACTGGGCCGGTTCTTTTTCGTGACTGGAACGATACAGGATGTCTTCCAGAGGGTGGGCACTCTACCCAGCTGCAGGCTAAGGTTGAAGATCCACTGAAGTGGTTCTCCCAGTTCTACAGCAGAGGTCTTCAGAAGTCTTGGACACACCTGCTGGTTTCCTGGGCCGGATTTCCCTTAACTGTCCTCTGTCCTGGTCTGTGGTGAAGTGTGGTGGAGACTGTGTTGAGGTGGGGGAGGAGGGAAAGGGGGGTGTTGTGGTGTTTGGGGGAAGATGTGTGGAGGGAAGAAGGAGAGATGGCTGTGCTGAGGGAGGTGGTGGGGGTTGAGGGGACAGGGTCCGGTCGAACCGGTTGAAGAAGTCATTGATCTCATTCGCCCTCTCCACTGTCCCCTCTGTAGCTCGGGTCTTTGTGTTGTAACCTATGATGGTCCTCACACCTTCCCAGACCTCCCTCATGTTGTTGTCCCTCAGCTTCTGCTCCACCTTTCTCTTGTAGCTGTCCTTAGCTTCCCTCACACAGTGCTTCATCTCCAGCTGTGCTGCCTTCATGGCCTCCCTGCCTCTGCTCCTGAAAGCAGCCTTCTTCCTGTTGAGGACAGCTTTGACTTCCTGCGTTACCCACGGCTTGTTATTAGGATAACAGCGGACTGTCTTGGCAGGGGAGACCACGTCTGTGCAAAAGTTCAGGTAATCCGTCAGACAGTATGTCATCCCCTCAATGTCCTCACCATGCGGGTCCATCAGCACATCCCAGACCGTGGTGTTAAAACAGTCTCTGAGGGCACTTTCCATCTCAGGGGACCACCTCCTTATGGATCGGGTTGTCACCATCTTCTTTTGGACCAGTGGGGTGTACAGCGGCTGTAGGTGCACCAGGTTGTGATCAGACTTCCCCAGTGGGGGGAGGGGAGTCGCTCTGTATGCATCCTGTACATACAGTATATCTATTGTCACCTTGTTTCTGGTCGGACAGTCGACAACCTGGTTGAAAACAGCCAAAGTGGAGTCCAAAGTGACGTGGTTAAAGTCCCCAGAGATGATCATCAGGGCCTCAGGGTGCTGTGTCTGCAGCCTTGCTGTGACAGAGTGGATTTTCTCACAGGCAGTGGCTCCGTCAGCTCTCGGAGGGATGTAAACACAGATGGTGATCACGTGACTGAACTCCCTGGGAAGATAATATGGCCGGAGACTAACGGCTGTCAGTTCGAGGTCCTGACAACATAGAACGGAAGTTACGCTGTAACTATGGTTCTGTGAGTTCCCGGATGACTGCCAGTGGCAGTAAACAGAGTGGATGTAACTCCTCACGCTCCGCGCAGGTCGAGTTTTAATGTAAGAAATGTCACGCACGTGACACGTAGCACACCTGGGCGTACGTCTATAAATTGCACGCCAACAGCTGCGCTCGGTCTCCCGGGATCTTCTCGTCTGAGAAGTTCCGAGTGACTCCCGTGACTGGCAGTCAACCGGGAACTCACAGAACCATAGTTACAGCGTAACTTCCATTCTGTTTCGTTCCCTTCTGACTGCCAGTGGCAGTAAACAGAGTGGATGACTTATGCCAGCAGTGTCACGAGGAACGGAATACTCACCCATCGCTCAGGGGGTAGCTGCCAGAGGCAGCACCGCCGAAGTGAGTGTGGACCCATGCCCAACATTGAGGCGGTAGAAGCATGCAAACGTGCATGGAGTGGCCCAGGACGCCGCCGCGCAGATGTCCGCCAGTGGGACGCCACTCATTGCCGCCCAGGACACTCCTGGTAGAATGGCACACAACCCCAGGAGGAGCAACTGCACCCACCGATGCATATGACATCGCAATGACCTCTACGACCTAATGCAACAGTCTCTGCTTTGAAAGGGCTCGACCCCTGTTCACTCCACCATGACAGACAAACAGCTGGTCCGAACGCCGAATCGTGTTTGTAGCCACAATGTAAAGCTGCAGTGCCTGGACCGGGCACAGCAAATTCGCCTGCCTCTGTTCCTCGGACTGGAACGGGGGAGGGCAATACGCCCCCAGCTCGATTGCCGCATTCACATAGCCTGGGGGCAAAACCTTGGGGAGAAAGGCGATGTTGGGCCACAGCGTCACCCCAGAACCATCTGCCTTCCACTGCAGGCAGGCTGGACTGATGGCCAGTGCGTGAAGCTCACTGACGCGCTTAGGCGTTGTCACCGCCAACAGAAAGGCCGTCTTTATAGACACAACCTTCAGTGGTGCTGCCGCCATCGGCTCGAAGGGCGGCCCGCCCAGGGCCTGCAGGACCAGAGGAAGGTCCCATGCTGGCGCCGGCCTGTGCAAGGGAGGACGCAGTCTCCTGACAGCGCGTAGACACTGCGTTACCCAGTAGTGTGCCCCGACTCGCCTGCCATAAATGGGAAGATGATTGGCTGATATAGCCGCGAGGTGCACTTTAAGGGTCGAAGCGGCTCGGCCGGTGTCAAACAGACACCGGAGGTACCTCAGAATCTCATGCAGGGAACAAGAACTAGGGTCTATGTCCCTGCCGGCGCACCACGCTGAGAATCGCCGCCAACAACGAGCATAGGTGTACCTCGTCTATCAGTTGCCGAATGGGGGGCTCTAAGCCGATAGGGGGCCGCCTGCCCCCTTCAACGGCCACACGGTGAGCAGAAGATGGCCCGGAGAAGGATGCCAAATTTCCCCTCCCCATCTGAGAGAGCAGATCCTGCCTCACCGGAAGCCGCCACGGCTCCCCGTTCAAGAGACGGCAGAGCAGGGGAAACCAGACACTCATGAGCCACCAGAAGGACCCTGTGTTTCGAGTCCCTCACCTGATGGAGAGTCGGCAGAATGAGCGGAAAAGATGGGAAAGCGTACAGCAGAACGGCCGGCCAGGCACCGGCAAGGGCACCCATCCCCAACGGAGCGTCGGCCTCTGCCAGGGAGAACCACAAGGGGCGTATTGCTTCTTGAGGGAAAAAGATCCACCTGGGCCTTGCCGAACCGATTCCAAACCCTCTGAACAACCGGCAGACAGTCCGCCACCGAGTTCCTCCACCCCCGCAGGGGCATCGCCCTGATGGAGGCCAAACGAGGGTAAGCCCAGGTCAACAACCTCTGAGCTTCCCTCAGAGACTGCAATGATTTGGTTCCCCCCTGGTGGTTGATGTGGAAGACAGCCGAGGTGCTGTCCGACCGGACAAGCACGTGCTTGCCCTCTAGAGAGGGCAAGAAGTGCCTCAGCACTAAGTAAACGGTCCTCAACTCCAGGACATTGATGTGAAGCCGACCCTGACAAGGGCCCCACAGCCCTTGGAGAGACCTGCACTGCCATAGTGCCCCCCCATCCCCGGGGTGACGCATCCGTCGTCAGCACTTCTCGTCTGTGGGGGACCACGCCGAGAGGGACACCGAGCCGCAGTTAAGTGCCGTCTCTCCAACGACGTAAGAGGGCCATGCACCTGGGCGTGACCTCCACGCTGATCCGCCTGTGACCCGCCATGGTTACGGAGTCCAGGGCTATGCCAATAAAATCTGCCTGCTGAGCCGGAACCAGAGAACTCTTCTGGACGTTCACTGTCATGCCTAGTGCCTCGACATGGGCAAGGACTCTGGCTGTTGACAGACCTACTTCCCAACACGAGGGTGCTGCGATGAGCCAGTCGTCGAGATATGGTAGGACCTTCAACCCCGACCGGCACAGGGGGCTTAAGGCCGCCTTCACGCACCTCGTGAAGGCGGCCTTAAGGCGTGCACATGCGAGGGACAGGCCGAACGGCAGGACCAGGAACTGGTAAGCCTTGCCTCGAAAGGAAAACCTCATCTTTCTGTACCCCAGATGAATCGGGACATGGAAGTACGCATCTTTCAAATCTATGGATGTGAACCATTCTCCTGGACAAACTACCTGAAGGACATCGTGAGTCCAAAGCATGCGGAACGGCAGAACCTTCAGGAATCGATTCAGACCCCGGAGGTCCAACACCGGTCGCAGGGACCCATCCTTTTTTGGAATCAGGAAATAAGTCGAATAAAAGCCTTCGGCCTGCAAATGCGGCGGCACGACCGCTATGGCTCTTTTGTCCAGGAGAGTCTCTATTTCCTGCATCAAGGCGGTGGCCCGTGCAGGATCGGTGACTGAAGTCACCTTGACCCCCGATGTGGGTGGGGGCCGACGGCGGAACTGCAACCTGAACCCTGGGACATGGTTCGTACAACCCATGCGTCTCCGCATTGGGCCTCCCAGCAGGCCAGGTGCAGAGGTAAAAACCTGCCCGCCAACATCCCAGGTAAGAGCGATTAACCCGCGAAACACGCCAGGTCAACAGCGAGAAGATCAAAGAGACCGAGCGCAGCTGCTGGCGTGCAATTTAGACGCACGCCCAGGTGCGCTACGTGTCACGTGCGTGACTTTGTTTACATTAAAACTCGACCTGCGCGAAGCGCGAGGAGTTACATCCACTCTTTTTACTGCCACTGGCAGTCAGAAGGGAACGAAACAGAACTGTCTTTACGGAGATATGTCCTGGGTTACACCAACAGTTGTTCACATACATGATGAGTCCCCCACCTTTACTTTTTCCGCTGGCTTTCATGTCTCTGTCGGCTCTCGCAGCTGTGAATCCCAACAGGTCCACGTTAGCATCCGGTACGGGGTGGTTTAACCATGTCTCCGTAAAGATGAACAAGCTGCTCTCCCGGTAGATCCGCTGGTTGTTCAGTGCGGACAATTCGTCAATCTTGTTTGGCAGCGAGTTCACATTTCCCATGATGACGGAGGGAATCGATGGTTTGTAGCACCTCCGTTTCTCCACCTGCTCAGCCTTAAGCTTGGCCCCGGCTTTGCACCCCCTGGGTCTCCTCCTCAACTCCACCGGTATAGGGTGTCGTATTGCGGCTTGTGTTTTTGTGCGCAAAGCCAGCAGCTCCTCTCGTGAATAAGTGAGGAAACTGCCTTTTGGGTGCATATTAAATTAAAGTTGAACAAACACAATATTAAATAAAAGGAATCACGTAATTAATGTAGTTAAAGACGCTAAAAGAAATAAAAATAGCTAAAAAAAAAAAAAAACGAGAGAGCTACTGGAGAGGCAGCCGTTTCTCACAGCGCCAAGGCAACTAACTGGGTCTAGGCTGATAGTTATGGATTTAGCCAAGAAGAAATCAATCAAGAGGAAATCAAATCCATGTTTTAACAGTCATCCTTGAAGAAAGTCTTTAGTTTTTATGCCCAAAAAGCCAAAGATCCCTCTATCCAAAAATCAGGGTTCTCCAACCCTTTAATTTGATTTAAATGTGTGTTAAGTTGCATTGAATTTTAACCGTTATGTGAATTGATTTGGAACCTCTATTCTCTTTCCCTTCTAGTATAAAGTGATTATACTATAACCTCTTCTGATTAATTACTTTTTATACCCAAATTTGACCAAAAACCCAATTAAACCCAAAAATTTAATTATAGAATCCAATTACTCCGTATAGATCATCCAATCCCCTCTTTTTCTTCAAAATATTGATCACAGTGCTGAAATTATGTTATTTCTTGTGCTTTCTTGTAAAGTTCCTTGAGATGACGTCTGTTGTGAATTGGCGCTAAATACACTACTCACAATAAATTAGGGATATTGTTATTTACATGAGTGCTATTCCTATTTGGTCTGAATTTTAATGAAATAAGTAAAAGTATCCTTTTGACATTACTAATAATGAATGAGAAGAAACACCATTTTCATTAGTGTAATATTTATTACCCCAGACATGTAGACAATAAAAAGGGTAGCCCCAAATAACACAAATTGACAATATCCACCATTTGCCACAATGACAGCTTGACAGCGACGTCTCATGCTCCTCACTAGCCTCATGATGTTGTCCTGAGGCAATGCGTTCCACTCCTCCACAAGTGCTACACGCAGTTCTGCCAGGTCACATGGTGGTGGGGTACGATCATCCAGTCTCTGCTTCTTCTGGTCCCAAACGTGCTCTATGGGGTTCAGGTCAGGGGACATTGCTGGCCGTACCATATGAGGCACTCCGACTTCCTGAAGTCGAGCTATGACAATTCTGGCATGGTGTTGTGGTGGAGCATTATCATTCATGAACAGAAAGTTGGGGGTGTGCTGGTGGATGATGATGGGTTCTATGATGTCTCTGAGGTAAGAACGTGCAGTGACTGAGCCATCTACAATGACCAAATCAGTTTTGCGCTGACTGGTGATGCCTGCCCAGACTGTTACACCTCCTCCACCAAAGCTAACCCTGGGGACCATGTTAACCTCGGCGTATCGCTCACCTCCCCCTTTCCAGCAACGCTGACGACCATCATTTCTGTGCAAGGTGACCCGACACTCGTCAATGAATAGGATGGTAGACTACTGCTGCATTGTCCAGGTTACATGGTTTGTGCCCACTTCAAACGTTCACGCCAGTGTCTTGGTGTCAGTGGAGTCACCTGCAACGGTCGTCTGCCATTCAAGCCAAAGGGGTGGAGTCGGTTGCAAATGGTTTGTCTGGATAGCCTAGTACCCCTCACATCTTGTAAACGGGCCTGCAGCTGTGTGGCAGTTGCATAGCGATGTCTGAGTGCATAGGTCCTTAGGTACTGGTCATCTTTGTGGTCTGTCACTCGTGGGGCTCCACTCCTGGGTCTATCAAGAACTCTGCCAGTAGTTCTGTGTCTTGATGCAAATCTGCTGATGACACTTTGAGACACACCAAGTTCACGTGCAACATCTGACTGCCTGCCACCGACCCGAAGGCGTGCTATGGCCAGGTGGCGCTGCTCGTCCATTAAGTAACGTTGTGTGTTCATGGCTGTTTAGGGATGAAGTTGGAATGACTTACTGACAATACCAGCTTTTTAAACTCACAGAATGTTGAAACTGATGCCACATTGAAAAGGGTTGTCTTTAGTATTTTTTTTGGTGTTGGCCCCAATATGTAAGGCAAACTGTACACAGTGAGACCATTACGTGGAAAACACAAAGTGAGGTGTTTCTATCACCCCAATACAATTGCCTCCCTATCCCAAAAATCTCTGAAGTGAAACAAACACCACATGTATGACATCCACTGAGTCTCTCACGATATCCCTAACTTATTGTGGGTAGTGTAAATAAACTGAATTGAATTGAATGTTGAATCATCAGGGCTTTATTATAGGATGTATTTGGCCATTTATCAGGACTCCTTGGCCATTTTCAGGCCGAACAAAGTTTCCTATGCTATATAAAGGCTCAAAGAACTGTTTCCAATTTTAATTTTCAAAACAGTCGACCCATCTGCTGATGGCCACTTTAAGCACCATAAAGCACCATGTGACTAAGGTCTAATCTTTTTCAACTGATTTCTTGAACATGTCGACAAGCTCGCTGTGCTCCAGTGGGTTCCATGGTAACCAGATCAGACTCTAACCCGGAGTAGGGGGGCCTGTGAGGTAATTTCTCACAGATTAGAAACTTTTATTGAAAGATTCTGTTTTAAATGTTACTTAAAGTTCAGCCCAGATTTTAGAAATGTAAAGACTTTAAATGTTGAGGTAGAGCTAAGTTACCTTGGTCTAAGAGCCAATAAAACAGTGGAATAGCCCTTTAACACCTTAACTCCATGTGTGTGTTCATGTCAGGAACACACAAAAGATACAAAACTCAACTGGCTAATTATGCTATACTCAAATGTCCAGGATGTTCTAAAAAACTGAGAATACAAAGACATTTTTTTTTAAACATTGTGAAATATTAAAATGTGAAAAGTTTTGGATGAACTTCTCAGACCAGCTGACCTGTTTATTGTCCTTCATCAATGAAGGCGGTGTTTCAGGGAAAGGTGACGCCAGTGATGAGGATGATGACAACGAGTTCTTTGATGCGATTGAGGATCCGACAGGATTCATCACCGTTCCTGCTGACCCCAAGTACCATCGGTACTTCCTGCTTTCTTCTCTTTTTTTCTATCTGTGCTTCTCTGAGGTTCCTCTCTGATGATGCCTGATGTTTTCTCTCTCCTCTGTTCTCCAGGAGATCTGGCAGCAACGTCAGTGGGATGAGCACTGAGACAGGAACAGACGACCAGTCGGTAAACATTCTCATTATTATTATTAGTATTGGATTGACTCAACAACATGCTAGATTTACACTAACCGTTCAAATATTTCCCCTTCTTTCTGTCAGTTTGATGAGCTGTCCTTGGCATCTAACTCAGAGTCTTTGCCGCCTCTTGAGCTGGAGCCGGTTAGACAACGACGGACTCGTATTCCTGACAAACCCAACTATTACCTTAATCTGTGGAGCATCATGAAGAACTGTATTGGAAAAGAGCTCTCAAAGATTCCAATGCCTGTAAGAAACCAACAATTACCTGAGATCTGGACCTTTTTTCACTTAAAGTAATTATGCTTTTTTACTGTTTGGTGTTTCCAGGTAAATTTCAACGAGCCGTTGTCGATGCTTCAGCGTCTGTCTGAAGACCTGGAGTATTACGAGCTCTTGGATAAAGCTGCAAAGTGTCACAACTCTCTAGAACAGATGTGTTACGTGGCAGCTTTCACTGTCTCCTCCTACTCTACCACCGTCCACCGCACAGGAAAGCCCTTCAATCCTTTACTGGGGGAAACGTTCGAGCTGGATCGGGTTCGAGAGTCTGGTTTCCGTTCCCTTTGTGAACAGGTGTGTAAAAATACACACATCCACCTGCAGCATTGAGTTGGATGTTTCTGTTCCGTGTCAGTTTCAGCTTCCTACACAGATAAGTAAAAGCCCTGACATTTTTCAACCCATTTTGCCGTTCCACATTAAAAGTTCATGGTTAGAATGATCAAACTGTGTTTATGCTGCCCCCCTCAGGTGAGTCACCACCCACCAGCTGCAGCTCACCATGCCTTCTCGGAAAAGGGCTGGACCCTCAGACAGGAGATCACACTGGCCAGCAAGTTCAGGGGGAAATATCTCTCCATTATGCCGCTGGGTAAGTTTGCAACTGTGTTTCTATAATTGTGGCTTAAAAGAATAATCACAACATACAGCAAAAAAGTTCCTGCAGACTTCAACTGTATGGAAATAGCTTTTAGTGTTTTCCATGTCTGGAGAGGTAGAGAGAAAACAAAGCAGGAAGGAAAACCATTTCTGTTTCTCGATTTTATACCATGGATCTAGTTTCCTAAAAGGAAAACATCAGAATAAAAGAACAAAACCAGAGCTGCTTTTTGGATTAAATAATAACAAGCTCCAAGAAACAGTTCAATGCCAATCAAGCACCTTAAACATGATCATATTTGTCATGTAACAACATGATATTCCAAGTATTTTATAGTTTTAGGCCACAGTGGAAGGAACGTGAGCAGAACCTGGCTCAGTTTCAACGGAGGTCTGACTGGACCAACTGGAGGCTTTAGACACAAAAATGACAGTTATAAAAAATGTTTGCCAATAAAAATCTTAACAGTGTGGTGTGAATTTGTCTTCAGCCACATAAGCCGGTATTTTGAAGAGACTCCTTTCATTGCAGTCAGCTTGATGTCTTTTTTTTTGCAGTCTAAAGAGAGAAAGTTTTGCCCATTCTTTTTCAGATAGCTCAAACTCAGACAAACTGAATGCAGTTGTTCTTATTTTTCAAATGTTCACAAAGATGATCAAATAAATCCTACTTTGATCTCAACAGTTCTTCTGTACCTCCGGCTGTTAGGAAATGCACCTCTATCCCTGAAGCAGGTCTTCTGCTGCCTCCAACAGGCTTTCTTTAAGGATTTGGTTCCATTCATGTTCCCATCTGACCAGCTTCCCTGACCCTGTTAAAGAAGATCATCTCACAGCATGATGCTGCCACCTCTATGTTTCACTGTGGGGATGGTGTGCCGTTTTATCTTTTGCACTCCTGTTTAGCATGCTGGCCTAAAAGCTTTTATCTTGGCAGTGTCTCCTCCATAGTTGGTGGTAAAAAGCAGATGGGACTTAATACTTGGCATTCTGCTGCTCTTCCATAAAGACCATATTTGTAGAACCCGATCTGGACCTCCGCAGCTCCTTCAAGTTATCTTTAAGTCCTGCGAATATTGTTGTAGAACCTAACTCTGGTTTAAACCTTTCCGCAATGTTCTCCCTGACCTGTCTGCTGGGTTCCTCAGTCTCTGTGGTGCTGGTTCTTCTCTAATGTTCTCTAAAGAACCTCTGAGGTCTCAACAAAACAGCTGGATTTATACCATGTTTAAAAAACAAAAAGATTGATTACTCTTGATTTTAGAGATATCAGACTGAGTCTGAATATACTTTAGATTTAATACAGGAATGTATTGCTTTCTTTCACTTCACACTTCTTCTCTGCTTTACGTTGGTCTCTTAGATGAAACCCCCCCCCCCAAAAAAAAATTTGTAACCTGATAAAAATGTGTAAATGTTCAAGGGACATGAATACCTTAAAAGACTATAGAAAAGGCTTGATGATGATAAAATATCTACTTTTAAGTTCCAGGAAATTATTGTTTAATAAAAATTAACCAAGAAAACTTTGAGTCTGGAAAGATGTGGAATGTTGATATAAAATAAGTAGGAACTATAAACCCATTTTATGTTAGTGAGTCGGTTTTAAAGGTGTGCTCATGTACTCTGTAGAACATGGGATGTGTTCTCATCCCTGTTGTCCCGTCTGTCACCAGGTTCCATCCAGTGTATATTTGATAAAAGTGACAATCAGTACTCCTGGAAAAAAGTTACTACGACAGTACACAACATTATTGTTGGGAAACTATGGATTGATCAGGTAACAATTCTCTGTACCTTTTAGAGAAAAACCGGTTGTGTTTGTGCTCGATATGAAAACTTTTGTGTCTGTGCTCCCTTGGCCAGTCAGGGGAGATAGATGTGGTGAACCACAAGACAGGAGACTGCTGCCACCTCAAGTTTGCTCCTTACAGTTACTTCTCTAGAGATGTACCAAGGAAGGTGAGCCATGGTTTAAATTGCTCCCCCTATTCTCTGAAGCATTGTTTTCTTCTTAACTTGATTCAGATATCATCCAGAAAAAACATGTTCGTACCTAGATTCTAACTTCCTGTTCAGTGATGGCGCCTGACGCTGCAGAATTAACATGTTAGCAGCTGGTTTCCACTCAGCGCCTCATAGATGTGTAAAAAGTTTTAAAAAAAACTGAGTGCAGGAGCAAAATCTTAGAGCCAAACATTTAATTTTAGTTTGTTTAATCAGCGGCAAAAATAAGTAAGAAATTAGTAGTTTTAACCAATTCAGGACTGACAATTATTGGCATCCTAAGAATTCCTGACTGAAACTGAATTATATTTTTAATCAAAACTGTTTAAGTAAGATAGGCCTTCCTGTTTGTCTTGTGACATAAATATGATGTGACACCAGGGGTCATGTTATTTTCCGTATTTAAAATGTTGTTTGTTTGTTTAAACTGTGACGGAAAAATCTGAAAGCCATCAGTCATTTTACAAATGCAATTAACACCCCTGACCACTTGGTGCAGACACAGACATTTTTTACATTACACACAGAGTTCAGGTAACTAAATAAATGAAAAAAGAGATTCCCATGAGAATATCTGAGCATCATCTCAGACCTGGACACTGTACTCACTGTATGTATCTCACTATCTGGTAGGTTCCAGTGTGTTGTAGAGTTGCGGCAGAATTTCCTCCCACTGAAGCAGTCAGAAAAGCCCTTGTTTAGAGAGTCTTACTGAATTCTGATCTTTTGAATCAGAGAAACGTCCCCTGATTCAAACCTTTGGCTGAAGTTGCGCTCCAGTGTGGCAGCAGAGTGCCATTCAGCTTCATGCGGAGTGTTCAGGCCACAGCAGGTGAAATGTTTCTAATCAATACATGTAGCTTATTAATCTGCTCGATGTGTGATGGCACGATGTGCATTCTGTTCAGTTTATTACATTGAAGGAAAATTAAATGCTACTAAATAAATCATTATTATTATTTTTAGGAATTTACGAGTGAAAATAGATTGACTTAATTTTTTTGACTCTGTTAGTCAAAATTGCAGTGTGACCTCTGTGTGACACAAAGGCTTATTTCTCCTATCCACTCTTCAAAATAAGTAAGACAACAGAACATACAGTTTAAACCATAAGTTTACATATACCTAATAAAAACACACATCCACCTTTATTTTCTCAGTTAGAATTACTAAAATGATTTCAGTTTGCTAAAAGTTACAATAATGAAAGAAAGAATCTGTCAGAGATTTTTTGATTTACCATATATCTTTGTACTATAAGACGCTACTTTTTTCACACACTTTGGACCCTGCGTCCTAAACAACGATGCAGCTGATTTATAGATTTTTAATTCAATTCAATTCAGTTTATTTATATAGCGCCAATTCACAACAGATGTCATCTCAAGGCACTTAACAAGAAGTCATTTCAATACATTTATACAAACATTCCAATCAGTTAAAAAGTTTCCTATTTAAGGAATCCCAGCAGATTGCGTCAGTCATTGGCGTGAGGTTGGGCCCCGTTGATGCAGACTTTCCAACCACAGCAATCCTTCAGCAATCCCTCATACTGAGCAAGCATGTAGCGACGGTGGAGAGGAAAAACTCCCCTTTAACAGGAAGAAACCTCCAACAGAACCAGGCTCAGTAGGAGCGGCCATCTGCCACGACCGTCTGGGGGTTTGAGAAGACAGATCTTCTGTTCCTTCTGTGTTTCTGCTCTGATATAAGAGAACTTTCTATGTTACAGAAAGTAAAAAGTTGATAACAGGACACAGTGGATGTTCAGTTACTGGGAGGATCATTTCAGTCGATGCCCCCCGTCCAACAGGGCATTGCAGCCAAGCAGGATACCAGACCAGGTATATCTTCTATGGAGAGAAAAACACTGAGAGAAAACTAAGTTAACAGTCGAAATAACAGAATGTACTGTAATACAACTGGAGAGTAGTAGGAGAAAAGGAAGTAGCAGAGTGAAGAAAAGTGGTAAGTCTGTCCTCCAGCAGTCTAAGCCTATAGCAGCATAACTACAGAGATAGCTCAGGATGACCTTAGCCACTCTAACTATAAGCTTTATCAAAAAGGAAAGTTTTAAGCCTGGCCTTAAAAGTAAACAGAGTGTCTGCCTCACGGACTAAAGCTGGGAGCTGGTTCCACAGGAGAGGAGCCTGATAACTAAAAGATCTGCCTCCCATTCTACTTTTAGAAATCCTAGGAACTACAAGTAAACCTGCAGTCAGAGAGCGAAGTGCTCTGTTAGGAACATAAGGAACAATTAGATCTCTGATGTATGATGGAGCTTGATTATTAAGGGCTACCTGATAGTAAAGAATTACAGTAGTCCAGCCTTGAGGTAACAAATGCATGGACTAGTTTCTCAGCATCACTCCTGGACAGGATGTTTCTAATTTTAGCAATATTCCGGAGGTGAAAGAAAGAAATCCTAGAAACCTGTTTAATATGGGATTTAAATGTCAAGTCTTGGTCAAAAATAACGCCGAGGTTCTTTACGTTATTACTGGGGGCCAATTTAATGCCATCCAGATGAAGTGATTGACTAATCAGTTTCTGTTTAAGAACTTCTGGTCCAAAGACAGCAACTTCTGTTTTGTCAGAATTTAAAAGCAAAAAGTTTAGGGTCATCCATGTTTTTATGTCTTCCAGACATGCCTGTAATCTACCTAACTGACTGGGTTCATCAGGATTTATGGATAAATATAGTTGTGTATCATCTGCATAGCTGTGGAAATTTGTCCCATCCTGTCTAATGATTCTACCAATTGGAAGCATATATGTGGTGAAAAGAATTGGTCCAAGCACAGAACCCTGTGGAACTCCACAAGTAACCCTTGAGAGTGAAGAAGATTTATCATTTAGATGAACAAACTGGAATCTATCAGACAAATATGATTTAAACCAGCCTAGTGCTGTTCCTTTGATCCCTGCAACATGTTCAAGCCTTTCTAAGAGAATATTATGATCGACTGTGTCAAAAGCAGCACTGAGATCTAACAAAACCAGAACAGACACCAGTCCATTATCTGAGGCCATGAGAATATCATTAGTAACCTTCACCAGTGCTGTTTCAGTGCTGTGATGAGCTCTAAAACCTGACTGAAACTCTTCAAACAGCTCGTTACTGTTTAAATGCTCACAGACTTGATTAGCAACAATTTTCTCAAGGACTTTGGATAAGAAAGGAAGGTTTTACTGGCTATCGGCTTCGGGGGGGCACTATGGCAGGAAGCGTAAAAGTGAGACAGACAAGTGGATAAAGATTATGCACCAAAGAAGACACTACCGGTAGTTTTAATGCACACAGCCTCATCATGGAAAACACACGAAGAAATGCAGCTTTTAAGTTAACGGCAATGGAGCTGGATGTCAGAGATGGAAATAGAGCTACTGCATGTTAGCTTAGCATTAATGAATCTATAGTGAGACGTTGGAGGAGGAAGCGGGAAGAACTGAGTCAGTGTAAAAAGACGGCAAAAGCTTTCAGAGAACATAAAGACACTGAAGAAGACGACTTCAGTGGCTTTAGTGAGGAAGAGGAAGATAGCAACCAATGACTTTTCTGCTTGGCTAAACTAGGTTTTGTTTTGGAAAAAAAGCATGTCTTAAGTTAAAACTAGAAAAGCACTCAGACCTCCGGCATGGCCACTCATTCCCCCCATCCCCATGTTGTTATCTAATTCCTTTTGGTACTTTTCCAATAAAATGTGTCATAATGTGCTGTGTTCCTGCTGCCGCTGCTCTCTTCCAGCAGAGAGTAGAGATTCGGGGCCACTTATGAGCTCTCTGACACAGGAGTGGAGTGGAGGTTAGCACCGCCGGTCAGCGGGTGGATGCGCGCTTCATGTCGGATCAACCCCAAATTTTCATCCGTTGTTCCTGGTCCCATTGTAGACATTTCCTGAACATTTCATTAAAATCCATCCATAACCTTTTGAGTTATTTTGATAACTGACAGACAGACAGAAAAACAATCTCTGGCGGATGTAATAAAAAAAATCTATTGTCTTTCTGTGTAAACATCTCATGTTACAACATGAGATGTTGACATGGTGGCTGGTTCTGTTCTTGGGACGACTGTGGAACCTCAGGAGATGATGATGCAAAGAAGGATTCTTCATAAAATCAAAAAAATGATGGACAACCCTGAGCATCCTCTTCATCAGACTGTCATACAACAACAGAGCGTCTTCAGTCGGAGGCGTCTTCAGTGACGCTGCAATACAGACCGCTACAGGAAATCCTTCCTGCCCACAGCCATCATCATCTACAACAACTCCTTAAAGAATTAATTATATGAGCTACAACAACACTTGATTTCCCTCTGGGATCAATGAAGTATTTTTGAATTTTGAATTGAATTGAACGAAAATGTGTGCCCTATATATGTACAAAATTTATTTTTATTTTAAAATTTAGCTTTTGCTGCTAAATTCAGGTGCGCTCAATAGTCCGAAAATGTCGGTGGTTTAGTTTAAAAGTCACATATAGACTACAAACAGGACCCTTGGCCCAGACAGGTCCCCATTCAAACGTTTTCTGAATATACTTTAATTCAGCCATCACGAGTCAATAGCTGGGACTGCTTTTTCCATCTGTACCTCTGGGTTAAGATAAACAATTTACCAAATGGAGCCCCTCTGTATGTTCTGTTGTGTTAATGAATTGATATGAAGTATATTTTCACAACTCATAGTAGTTGGATAGACCAATCCTTGCACTCTGCATGTCACTGATTATGGTTCGCGTCGTTCTTGATGATGCTACTCTGCTACTTCCTTTTCTCCTACTACTCTCCAGTTGTATTACAATACATTCTGTTATTTCGACTGTTAACTTTGTTTTCTCTCAGTGTTTTTCTCCCCATCGAAGATACACCTGGTCTGGTATCCTGCTTGGCTGCAATGCCCTGTTGGACGGGGGTCATCGACTGGAATGATCCTCTCAGTAACTGAAGATCCACCGTGTCCTGTTATCAACTTTTTCCTTTCTGTAACATAGAAAGTTCTCTTATATCGGATCTTCTGTTCCTTCTGTGTTCTGCTCTGTCTTCTCAAACCCCCAGACGGTCGTGGCAGATGGCCGCTCCTACTGAGCCTGGTTCTGTTGGAGGTTTCTTCCTGTTAAAGGGGAGTTTTTCCTCTCCACTGTCGCTACATGCTTGCTCAGTATGAGGGATTGCTGAAGGATTGCTGTGGTTGGAAATCTGCCCAACCTCACGCCAATGACTGACGCAATCTGCTGGGATTCCTTAAATAGGAAACTTTTTAACTGATTGGAATGTTGGTATAATTGTATTGAAATGACTTCTTGTTAAGTGCCTTGAGATGACATCTGTTGTGAATTGGCGCTATATAAATAAACTGAATTGAATTGAATTGCTATCATAACAAAAATGGAAGTTCTGATTATGGTTGAAGCTGATGAAAAGTTTGAAGCTTGGAAAGCAGATACATGGTAATGATACAAGAGAAAACTAGGTTTTCTAAACCCACTCATATCTACAGTCAGAGCACTGATTCTAATTGTGAAACGGTTTAAACTGCTCCAGTCGAGCTGGATGCAGAGCCAGGTTTATCTTGCCACCATGAGCAGGATGATGAGGGATGGGGAAAATACATAAAGTTTACTGTTTGAAAACAATATTTGAAGGCGGCTTTTGCACGCATCTTTTCCAGGGGTGCCAATAGTGATGGTGGGTGGTAGATACACAGAGACGTGTTAATAATATGTCTGAACCTGCGGCAGGATTTCAACAATCTTTCTCTCATTGTGGATCCATGTTGTACAAAGAAAAGTTTTTTTTTTTTATCAACTCGCTGGATCTGGGATTTAATAAGCAAACATGTTTACAAAAGGAACAAAGCTAAATTATCTTCAGAGAAGATTTAGATGTAGATGAATATAAGGACAGGGGCATACTGCATTTCACTATTAAACGTATCCCATTTTTTACATGTAGAAATAAACATGTATTTAAATTAACTTTGAGGACTTTATTTCAGTTGATCATAGCTGTCCTATTTTAAAAAAATGCTAACAGCTGGTCCTAGACCAGATTACCTGCAGAGGAGAGAAAACTCTTCCTATCTAAAGACTAGTTTATGCTTCTCCATCAGCAAGTTTGCATTCACATGCACACACATTGTCTCTGCACCTTCTGCTGACAGAGAAGTATAAACTAGGCTTAATCCTCATGCTACTGTGTATAAAGAGCATCAGAAACTCGGGTCTTTCTTTGTTCAGTATGTCTTACAACAGTAAATGAAAAAGTAATAAGAATAAAGTAACATTTTCTAATATTGCGGTTGTAAAATAATTAGGATTTTTTCTCTCTCAGGTGACTGGAGTTGTGACCGATAAGGATGGAAAGGCTCATTATGTGCTGTCAGGAACGTGGGATGAGAAGATGGAGTTTTCCAGGATAATGCAAAGCAGTAAAAGCGAGAATGGCACCGAAGGCAAACAGAGGACTGTTTACCAAACCCTGAAGCCCAAAGAAATCTGGAGAAAGAACCCCTTACCGTACTTTTCATTTTATTCAATACTTCTAATATTTAGAGAGAATGTCAGATTTGCAGCAGTTCCTGGCTGATGCTTTTAGCTTCAGATACTTTCTGATGATGTGTTTGCAGAGAGGGAGCAGAGAACATGTACTATTTCTCCTCTCTTGCGTTGACGCTGAATGAACTGGAGGAGGGGGTGGCGCCGACAGACAGCCGGCGCCGTCCAGACCAACGACTGATGGAAGACGGTCGCTGGGATGAAGCTAACGCAGAGAAGCAAAGGCTTGAAGAAAAACAGCGCTCTACTCGGCGAGAACGGGAAAGAGATTCTGTTAAAGCAGCCGCCACACCTGAGGAAGGTAAGAAGCATGTAGAGAACCCCTCAGGTCTGGTGTCTGTCCATCCTGTCTTCCACCTTCATAATCATCCCTGAAACCAAATACATGGCTGATAAGTCTGAAAGTGCTTCACTCTGTGGTCTTTGTGAGAACATCCCTACCTACAGTTAACATCTCTTCATGCGTATTTGTTCTATTTAGCTCATGCGCATGAGCCTGGCACCACAGAAAGGGAGGTTTCTGATGAAAGCAAGTATCAACCCATATTTGACTTGTAACAAACTACTCTTAAAAGTGCTGTGTGTTGCATTTTTACTTAAAACATAATAAGAAATGACTTTAAAATTTAAAGCAACAGACCTGGAGATATTTGTAGTTTATTCTCAGTAAAATGTTAACACAGATTTGAATAAATCTGTCCACAAAAGCATACAAATCCTTACAATAAGTTACTCTTATATTGCAGTAGAATAATATTCCTCAAAAACATGGAAAATTCCAACTTGGAGTAGTGGAATAAATCATATGGCATAATTCTTACTACTCATAATCCATTTCAACTGAAGCATACTTTAACTGAAGTACATTTTAACTTTGGTCAGTTGATCAACATTTTAGGATCTTCTAATAAGTAAACCATCATGTCTGGGATATAAAACGAATGAAATCAGTAATACGTTTACTTGTATAGAAAATTAAATAACTGAGGTTGACCAAAGTGCTTTATAGTCCAGCTAAAACATTATCTGACTTAATAAAATCAGTTTGAATCTTACAATTCATAAGAAGCACAGCAGCAAAACACGGCATCTACCAACGTCTCCTATATTCATATAGAGGGTAATGTCAAGGTAAAAGATTTCCCAGCTCTAAAGTCTCTTTGGTCTGATAGCAAACATAAATCTGGAAAGTGTGACATACATTTTGGGACATCTTCTGCAAAAGTCCGATCACCTCTGTTGTTCAGAGTAGATGTTGAAACATGTTAGAGAAGCCTCTGGTGTCGATATTAACATAACCAGATCAGGTAGATGTCATCATTGGGGCTTTCAGCAGCCTAATGGTCCAAAACTTATGCCCAAATCTACACAAATGGTCCACCAGAATCAGAACACACTGTATAAATGTACGCAACTAAAAGTTAAAGCTTGTGATACTGTATCAAGTTATTCATTTATTGTAGTTATTATTCTTCTGTACCAGGAGCGCCAATAAATTTGTCCACATCTGTTTTTGCCAATCGGAGTGTCTGTTGCCAAAAAGCTCAAACCTAGTCTAAATCTAGGCTGAGTCTAGGTTCAGATTAAAGCAGCAAGCTTTTATAAAGCTGTCTGCTGTTTCTCTCAGATGGACACGCCCAGTGGAGCTAAGCTTTGCTTAGTGATATGAAATCTGGATTTGTGTGTCTGTAAAGGGCTTTTAGGTGACATTTATTGTGAGTTGATGCTATATAGATAAACCAAATTGAACAGAATTAATAATGCAACACATGGAACTTTTTCAACTCTACAACATTGTGTGAATTGTTGTGTGAACTGATATGTTCTGTTTGTGCTGCTGGGGTTGCTCAGCTGATACAGAGGACTCTCCCCCTCATACGCCTGTTGCATGCAAGTATCCTACTACGTTTTTACCCTGTGTTCTCTCTGCAAAACACAGATATGAATATTATGTATAAGCTTTTTTTAAATCATCTTTTTATTCTTTTTTTTAGCCCCTTATGGACAATCAGTCCCTCTAAACCCAAGCAAATATTCTGATAATATAATCGTATAGTAAAAACTAGAGATGCTTTGATCCCAAATATGTTGGGTTTCGATCTCTTTCCAAAGTCTGAATTTTATAAATATCTGCTGATACTGATATATTCTGATCCAGAACGCCTGAAGTTTAACATTTAGTGCTTATTTTTATCATCATGCTGGATTAGTGAATATGAATAAAAACCATGTTTTACTGCTGCAGGTTATCAGGAGTTTTATTCACAAAGTTCCTAATGACATAATAATCATTCAAATCCACCTTTCATTCCTATATTTACATATATTCCATAGCAGAACCAGAGACTGTTTACAGGGAGGAGGAGAAGGGGGCGCTATAGACGTCCAGACATGACTGCAGACAAACAAAGATTCTGCTGTTACTCTGAGGCTGGGGTCGCATTAACCGATTATTTTCTGTATTTGACCGTTTCTTCTTTAAACGGTGACAGGAAAATCGGAAGGCCATTGGTCATTTTGACAGGTTGCAATTCCCACCCCTGACCACTTGGTGCAGACACACAGACATTTTCAACTTGACACACAGAGTTCAGGTAATTCCCATGAGAGCTCCATGCATCTCGCTAAGCAGGAGCTGACAGCGCGTTGAAGAGTTACTGTGACTGCACCGTACACAGTCCGGTGGTGACAGATCGATGCAGCTTCATCACTGATGCTGAGGGGTCTCCTTCCACTGAAGGGATCAGAAAAGCTGCCCTTCATCTTCTGATCACTTTAACTGGAGCAATATTCCCTGATTTCATCAAGTTTGGCTGAAGTGGCGCGTGTAATTCCAGTCTAATTCCAGTGTGGCAGCAGAGCCAGATTCAGTTCAGCTCCAGGCGGAGCGTTCAGACCACAGCAGGTGAAATCTTCCTAATTAATACATGTAGTCTATCAATCTGCTCAGTGTGTGATGGAACGATGTGGATTCTCTGTTCAGTTTGTTCGGAATAAATATGAATAAAAATTCATGAAAATAAATACTACTGAATATCTCATTATTATCATTTAGAAAAATTGACAGGTAAAAATAGATTTATCTGATTTTTTTTTTTTTTTTTTTTACCCAGTCAGTCAAAGAGACCAACAACCAAACAAATTGCAGCGTGACCTCTGCTCTGAGGGTTTATTGGGGGCAGAATGGGCTGAAAATCTTCTTCATTTACAACCAAACTACTTGGTAACTGATTGAACTCTGCCAGCAGTCTTCAGTCAGTCAGGAGCAGAGACAGTGTTGCACTCTGTATGCATGAAGGATCATTGATTTGGAAACAGTTTGAGATTATAACAATGTTCTCACTGTAAACTCCAGCTTCCAGAGTAAAATCATCAGAACCATGGCGTCTGGATCAGTGAGCTCAGCCTGTGGGATGTGTCAGTATCAGTTCAGATTCAGAACCTTCTCTAGGAAACACATCACATCACCTCTAGGGTTGTAGAAACCCCCTGCACAGGATTAAACAATCCCTTCATTTCCTTTTTCTGACTTGCTCTCTCTCAGTGGAAGGCAGAGAAGTTCCTTTTGGAGCCCCAGCCAAAAGCAAGTAACCTCTGGCCTGTTCTCTGCTGTGACCTGTGTCTTAGATCCAGATGTAGATCAGCTGTAGACTGAGAACTACAAGCTTGGTCTAACAGCTGTGTGTGTTGGTATCTCAGTCTGGTCTGCTTCATGTGTCGTTTTAAATGTAGAGCATCCAAAACAGAGCAAAGGTTATAAAATATTATGAGCATATGTTATCATGTCTCAGCTGCTTCTTGGCCTTCACTTCCAGTGTTTTTAATGTACATTTAAACATTGTTAAAATAGTTTTTATTTTTTGATGTTTGTTTGGCATCTTCTTCAGGTGTCCATCCAGACAACTACCAAGCCCTGTGGTTCGAGAAGATACTCGACTCTGTTTCTGGAGAGACGCTGCACGTCTACAAGGGAGGATACTGGGAAGCGAAGGAACAGGGAAGCTGGGAAATGTGCCCTGACATCTACTGAGTGGAGCCAGCCCTCAGATGGCAGCAGCCTCAGGATCAGGGTCTGGGGTCGTCGCTCTCAAAGCACACTCAGTCCTCATGTCTTTATGTTGCTGCTGGTTGTGTTGCATTCCATCAGCCTCGTGAATCGGATCTAAAATCTGGGAATGGTGTCACCTCTAAATTTACTAATCGGTGTGAATATTGCTGTCAGCAGTCATTGTGCACAAGGCAACCATATTGAATTTTGGGGTAGAGGTTGGTTTAAAGCAGATTCTTTGTTCCTGGGACTCAGAACCTCTGACCTCTGACTTTAGAGAAAATGCATCATCAGTGTTCAGAGCTCCTTCTCACTGCTACCGCTTCCCCAGTCTAAAATCTCCTGATTCAGCTTTGATTTTCAGTTGGACCTCTTAATATTATCCTTTATACAGTGCCTTACCAAAGTATTCATCCACCTTCTGTCTCATTATAACCACAATATGTTTTGTTAGGGTTTCGTCTGATAGGCCAACAACGTAGTGTGAAAGAAAAAGGCTGAAGTTGGGGTGCGTTGCGTTCATCCCTCCGACAAACCTTCTCCTGCCGCAGCTTTTCTCTGTGTCTCTACAAGCTTTTTACATCTAGACAGAAAATGTACCCATGTGTCAGTGTCAAAGCGTTTAAAAATGTATACAGCATCAATAAATATTGGTTATTGGTCATAACAGTAATATCGATATCGTCCCAAATTTCCATGTCACTGCATCCCTATTTTGGAGTTGTTCTATACACTTTCCATGTGTGGATGCTGGACCTAGCCCTGTCTCTGTCAGGTGTTGAAAGCTGATGATATTTTTGAAGCTGACCCTGCTTTAACCTTCTCCCTGACCTTCTCCTGACCTGTCTGCTGTTATTTGGTCTCCATGATGCTCTTCTCTAATACGTTCTCTCAAACCTCTGAGGCCGACAGCTGGACTTAAAGAGCTGAAATTAAATTATATTCAGTCAACTCTATTTACTAGTTAGACAATTTCCACTGGATTTTATTTGAGGGTGTTAGATTACATGGGGGTTACATAGAAATGCTCACCACACTTATTTTTATCAGCAAAAAACTTCTAAATTCTGTGCTACTTTGTATGCATCTACACATAGCATGGTATTAAAATACTTTGAAGTTATTTGTTGTAGTGAGACAAAATGAGGAGGAAGTCCACATGTACTGATACTTTTCCAAAGAGCTGTATGTTTTAGTATTTCTTTGTTTCTGGTAGTTCCTCCCTTATGGCAGTTTGGTGTTTGCTTGTTTGCTTTCTTTTGAGGACAGATATGATTTAGATTATTTTTCAGTGAATCAGTGTTCTAGCTCCACTGTGAGCAAAGTTTAATCATCTCAAAGCTGGAGAATATTTCAGGCACTGCCTGTGTGTTTCTAGTGTCTTTCTACCTGGGCTCTACTTTTTCTACTTAATAATCCCTTTTTAGTATTTATTTAGTTTGTGATTTCTTTACAAACACATGGTCAGCCTCAGCGTAGCTCAGTATAGTTAGCTGTATCCGATCTGTTGTTTCTGTCATTTTCTAAATGATAAAACCCTGCTCTAAATGTCTGAATGCTTCATTTTTAAGTTGGGATTGTATTTATTTAGTTTTCTATGTAAGAATATTTTTCTTGACATTATGCAGAAAAGTTCTTATTTCTGTTTTCCCCTTTGTGAATATATTCATATAGTCTATCATAAATTCTACTGCAGTGATAGAAGAAACTGGTTTTCGGGGGTCATTTAGTTTCTTCCTTCAATAATTCACTTTAATTAGTTCTGTTTTTTTTCTTTAGATTCAATTAACATAAAATGGTGTAGATGGAGGAAATGATTTGACAGTCTCAGTCATGCACTAAAAGAAAAGCACAGTCCAAGAGTGGTTTTGTGTTTGTGTGTGTGTGGGGGGGGGTCATAACTTTATCCTTATTTAAGGAGAATTAAGTGATTTGTTTGTGCTGCGTGCGACACATTTTTCCATCATGGGTACCGCTGCTCTGGCAGACGGCGCAACATCAAACCTGATGCTGCAAAAGAAAAACTGAATTCTGCTTCTTTGTTATTGTTGTATAATCTGAGCTGGGTTATGATGTGGCTAATTAAAAAAAGGAAGTGACATGTTTATATTTCTCATTAAAGTGTACTTCCAAAGAGAATCCTACAGAGGAAGGTGTGTTGAAAATGATGCTGTGTTCATAAATCAGAGCCTGAGCCGTCTGGCTGCAGTTGGAGAATCCCAAAGCAGAGAAGCACTTTGAAGTCATTTATTTTTTGTTTTACTTCCCTGTATGAAATCTCTTTATTAGTTGGATGAGCTTTCTATTTGAAATATTTATAGTTTTACCACAGAATTGTATACTGACCCAAAACATTTACATTTGCAACTACGTCTTTTCAAATGATTTAGTTTGCAGATTTTGATTTTTCTAAACCTAAACTCCTCTATGGTTTTGTTGCTCAATTGTTTCAGTCTGTGTTTTATTATGAAACCTCTTTTATCCCATTTTCTGTATTTCCATCTAGAATTACCACGGTCCTGCACTTTGTAAACTGTCACTGTCCACAGGAGAGATTTAAAGGTGGTCTTGCACTTTATCAGACTATCGAGTGTTCCCAGATGTAAGATGACTAATAAATGGTTGATTTCATTTTGATGTTGGGTCTCAAGAGATTTGTCACTTGGAGAGTTTCCTTTTAAATGTTCATAGGCATTGTTCGGTTGTTGAAAACAAGGATTATAATATCTAACTACGCATGCCCACTCGCTTTTAGCTCTTGAAAGAATTAGCCCATCAGGACTCACTAAATGGCAGCACTGTGTCACTCCTAAATTCTGCTGTGGCTAACCAGATTTATGAATAAGCATCTCAGATTGAAAAAGACCTTTTTCAGCAACTATAGCTGGGAGTCTATTGTTCAACACTAACACTCAGACTTCTCCAACAGCATCATATTGCAATATTCAAGGTAGATGTTCAGGTTCCTGACGGAATCGGTAAAAACAGCTGTTTGAGGAAAGATGATCAAATGAACGTATACGGATGATTCAGGTTAACATATTTTATCTGAATGGAGCTCGACACCTATGGACCGATGTCCTTTAGACAGACAGATTGGAACAAAGAGGAGAGGAGGACAGAAAGCCCAGTGTCTCATCGATATAATAAAGCTCATCAGCAGATGTAGCCTACCAAGAGTTTAACACAATAAAGACCTGATTGTCTGAGCTAGTCTCTCTGCAGCCATCATTTAGCAATTATTGAATTATCCATTCTCTTTGCTCCAAAATATTTGAGAGTCAGATATGAGCTCATCTGTTGGATAGCTGAAGCTTGATTCAGTCTGCATCATTATTTAAGGTAGACTGTGGCAAAGTTGAGGGTTTCCTGCTGTCACATGCAGATGTGCACAAGAAATTTAAATAAGGTGCCTACCTGTTGGTGTGTGAATGGTTGCATGGTTGATTGGGTGAAGGTACCTCTGGTGTAAAGTGTGTCGATTGAACAGTATGGCTAAATAAGTCCTACGTCAATTCAGTTCTTCATTTAAGAGGGAATGAATCCCCTGCAAGGCTGTAAGTCTGCAGAAGAATAAGATGCAACAACCTAAATCAGTAGCTGAGACAGGACCTTGAGAGAGCTGGTCATGAACTTCAATGAACTGATACTGATGAAAATAAGGAACAATCGCTTAACCTTTTTCCACCAAAAAAGAATTGGATCACGAATCACGGTTACAGGAACAAACAGTTCTGTGTTTTTCCCCCTGATTTATTTACCTGTATATATTCTTAAAATAGACCAAGTTTCCCTGCAATTACTTTTTTCTCTCTCAATGAAGGTGTATTAGTAAAGTGGAACCCACCTGTTTTATGAACAACCTTTTGATTATTAATTTTAATCATAAAAACTATAAAAGTAGTACAGAAGAGGAAGAAATCACAAGTTAAAACTTTGATAACAATGCTTCCGATTGTTACCAACAGCTCAGGAAGACCTTGAACTGTTCGAAGAGAAAATAAATCTTCTCATTGTTGACCTGCTGGTGATATGCTGCCAACCTGGATCAGAAGAGCAGCTGATGCTCTGGAGATGTTGGGATTTTCCCTTTGACTGCATCTTGTTTTCATCACATGTGAAACACTGCGATGCCCTTGTTACGTGTAAGGCTGGACTCCAGTTTTTATTTTTTATCATTATTATTATTTACAGCTATACAGTATGCGCATTCAGGGGTTCGCTATTTTCCCTGTGTTCTGTTTAGCTCTGTATTATTTAGAGTTTCACAATTACTAGAGCTACATTCCATCTATCTGAACATATATATAAAACGACCCTGCTGATTGCCGTTCAGGTGCTCCCGGCTTCCGTAGAAACAGTTTGGTTTTGTGGTTAAGATGACTAACACGGGATGTTCGCGCGGAGAAAACAAGCGCATCTTAGCATGACATCAGCATCTGTGTTGACCGGGCGGAGCAGCTAAATGCTCCTCCACTCTTGCCTGCGCCCAGCTTTGGTTAGCCACTGGCTCGCTGTGAAACATTCAGGGTGGGTAGTTTCTCTGTCCGGGTTTGCGCTTATTTCCTGTTCAGAACCATGTCTGCAAACGGAACCGGGCCTGGAGGAGCGGGAGGGGACACCACAGACGCAAAGGAAGACGTCGGCAAACAGTGAGTCAGGGTTTATTGTGACTGGCAGCGACCTTTATCCTCAGCAGGTCATTGTTTCTTTGTCATGTTCAGCTCTCCTCTGGACCTCAGACTTCTCCTATCTCTGCGCTGCATCACTTAAAGCTGTTTTGAATCAATAAGATGGTGCAGTCACAGTGTGGTTTGGTTTGGATGTTGCTCCTGCAGGCCGGCGGGGTCTTTGTCTGGTTCCTCTCCCACTGACGTTGACGCTAAACCCCAGTCCTACAGCTTCAGGTACAGCCTGAGCTTCCCCAGCTTAGGTCAGTGCATCGTCATCAACAACAAGAACTTTGACAGGAACACAGGTGAGTGTTTATTCGCTGTCTTCTAATGTTTTCAGTCCGAATGAAGCTCCTGAAGCTCCAAGATGCTGGTGGGAAGTTATACTGGAAAGCTTTATTCTGAACCAGTAGCCTGCTACCATTTGTAGAAATCATGTGGACTGAAAATCTATTAAATAACTAGAAAAAGTTGCATTTCCTGCGAAAATGCAGTGTGAATGCTCTAAGCTGAATTTACTTACAGAAAATGGCTGAAGTATTTGAAGTCAACTGTAAAAGACTTGCTGAAGTGTAATAAACAGAAACAGCAGAAAAAAGAAAAGGGGTGTGCCAACCCTAACACAAAGAAAAACTGTCACAATTAGCTGAAATAAAAAGTTTAATATTATGAAAAGTATAAAGGTTATGAATACCAAAAGATATACCCAGAAAAAGCAGAATAGTTGAAAAGTTGAATGGTTAAAATAGCACAAAGTATGCAGAAGTAGTTGAAGTTCAAAAATGTACGGAAGCTTATGGTAGCATGATGCCAAACATAAAAATGTTGGTTAACAATAATTAAATCCATTCAGTATAATAAAAATAAGCTTAAATGCAAATGTTAGCTAAAATGCTAGTGCTAGTAAGTTGGCAAACACTAAAATGGCGCTAAACATTAACAAAATCTATTTACCAAGGTAACCTTAGCTGTTAAATCAAAATTAGCTTAAATTTTGATACTTACTGTAAAACTAGTGTTAGCTTAAATACTAGTGGTTGTATGTTGGCAAACAGTATCATGTTCGTTACCTAACTTAATCCTTTCAGTATGTTAACATCTTCCCAAAATGCAAATATTAGCGAACATTAGCTAAAATACTGTTAGCTTAAATGTTGATTTTAGCTTAAATGCTAGAGATAGCTTGTTGGTAAACACCAACATGTTGGGTAACAATAACTCAGTCCATTAATTATATTAATTTTAAATGTTAAGTCAAAATTATCTAAAATCCCATTGTTAGCTTGAATTAACTAAATTGCTATGGTTAGTAAAAAAAAGCTATTGTTAGCATGTTGGCAAACATAAACACATTGGTTAAAAATAACTCAAACCATTCAGTATGTTACAATCAACCCAAAAACCAAATGTTAGCTAAAATGCTAATGTTAGCTAAAATGCTAATGTTAGCTTAAATGCCACAGATAGCATGTTGGCAAACACTAACATGTTGGTTAACTGTATCTCAAACCATTCAGTATGTTAACTTTAGCTATTAACTCAAATTAGCTAAAATGCTAATGTTAGCTTAAATGCTAGTGTTACTATAATGGATAACAATAGTAAGTTAGCTAACAATTTCTTACTCCATTTATAATGCCTACAATCGCCTAAACATACAAGTCTGTGTAACTGCCCTTAAAAAGTAATCACTGTTTTCCAGGTGTTGGAACAGTAAAATGGCCGCTGTTGCCTGCCTAGTACCTATGAGACTGTATTGATCATCATATTTTACAGAGTAATCAAAAGTGCTGGTGAACTGATTTTGAATTAAATCTACAAGTTGTTTGAGATGTCTTAGAATAACCCTGAAACGTCAGTTTTACAGTGGAGGCCATAATGTATAGAAATTCTCTTTTCTACCACAAGAGGGAGCTCCACCTAAAGCCATGAAAAGGCCTGCCATTTTTCGACCAATCACACGCAGGCTGTGACTGCGGGAGACAGTCTAAGTGCAGCACCTCACTTATGTCTCCTAATTTCTCAGCCGTTTTAACAGGTAACGCAGCTTCCGAACTACTCTTAATAACTTAAGAACCGTAAGGCGTATTGACGTCACCAATGTACCGTTTTTATCGGAACGGATAGGGGAAAGCTCTCAAACCACTCAATTTGTTGAAAATATAATATTACAGCCGTAAAATGACGCCGAATATGTTGATAAATTTGATGGAAACATTAATCTGTCCTTCCTTGGTCCCGAACTACATCCTCTTACTTGGAAAATATAAGGCCTATCGAAATGGTTCTTTCACTGTGAGTATCAGCAGGCTTTGATGAAGAGTCATGGTTCGTTTCATGTGTGTACCTCAATCTGTCTAGGAGCAGTGATTGTGTAAAATGAGCATGATTTTGGGATTTTTGAATCTGAGCAAAGAGGAGATTTGTTACACTCGAACAAACAAAACTTATGGAGAAACAGTAACAGGTATCAGAAGTTGTTGAATCATGAGCGTCAGGAAGGTCTGAAGATATATTGGCACAGGGCTCATGTTTCTACGTCGCATTGTTTGAGATATGACTTTACGAATATGAGTCAGAATCCAGCCGTCCTCCTCTGAATTTTTGTTCAGTCCCAATGCGTTCCAATGTTCCCTCCTGGGTGCGGGCACTTTGCTTCGGGTCGATTTGCCAATAAACTGTAACTGTCACATAAATTTTGGTAACCTTTCCTGAAGCAAAAAATGGAAACCTACGTTTTGATATATAATATGTGCAGAAAGAGTGAAATATGAGCAAGTGAGCAGAAGTTGTTTGTGGAAAATCGGGAAAGTGGAAAAATTAAATTCTGCTAGAGTGGGCCACTCTAGCTTAACTACCTAGCGACCATAGCAACACATGTATTTTCAGAAATCTGATCATTTCGAGACCAAAAACTTGTGGAAGGATTGTATGAAAACTGTACAAGTTAGGAAGAAGGCGAGACATGCAGTAATAGCTGAAGAGTATGACTACATTTTAAGATTTGAATGGTGTTTCTAAGTGGAAGTATGTGGAAGTAGTTAGTTTTGCAAAACAGGCGAAATTTAGCGGAATTTTTGAGGTTTTCCAATAAATTCAATGGGAGCAAAAAAAGCATAAAAAGTTGAATATTTTAAAAAGTATAAAGGTTATGAATACCAAAAGATATAGCCGGAAAGAGCAGAATAAGCTGAATAATTGAAAAGTTAAATGGTTAAAATAGCACAAAGTATGCAGAAGTAGTTAAAGTTCAAAAAACGTACGGAAGCAACCAGAAGAAGGTAAGAGGACCTACGGCATTCACACTATAATAAAGAGAAACAGGACCTCAAGAGTGTGAATGCCTACACCATTCACACTAATAAAGAATAAAGAGAAACAGGACCTCACTAATTATACAAATTAGAGACTAAAAGGTCTAGGCAGACGCATGAGCTTATTACACCTTACACATGTTTTAACAATCTTTTTGACATGAAATCAGTATTTAGAGGAAAAAACAAATCTAAAGTGGAAAAAAATCCTTGATAGAGAAGCAGTAGGCTACTAAACAACAGATCCTTGACATATCAAATCACAGCAGTGATCACAATAATAGTGTGTGTAATATTGCGATTGCCAAGGGCTGTTTAGATGCAATATTTGGTAGGATATTATATGTCAATATCAGAAACGTGGTTTAAAATCAATCTATGTTCTCATAACACAACTGCAAGTGTTGCTGATCTTGTGCATCTTTTACTAAAAATATTCTTTAAATTAGAAAAAAAGCTTACTTTTACCATGATCATAAATACACCTTTATTGATGGATCATAAGAATGTGACTGCTTAATAATTACCAGCTTTCTTGAGTCAGATCTAAACTGGCTTAGTGTAATGTTTTGATGCATTTCCCTGTATTCCTACTCTGTAAGTAGTCATGTATGAAAACATTAGGGAGGAGTTTACCGTGTACCGTACAGTAGCAAATAAATTGCTCATGTTTTCTCACAATGAAATGTTCCAGATTATCAAGCTAATTTTAATATTACATAAAGATAACCTGAGTAAACATAAAAAGTACGAGGTCCTGTGAAAACATCTCAGTGTGATTTTTAAGTCCAGCCTGATGACTAGACAGACCGTCGCCATGTTTAGTTTCTTAGATGTACAGGGGGACTCGTTGTTTTGCCAAGTCATCCAGTCCCCAGACCATCACACTACCACCACCATGCTTGGCTGTATGGACAACGTTCCTTTCCTGAAATTAGTTTGATTTGAAATATTTCAGTTTGACAAGAAGTAAAATGGTAGAAAGACTGTGAGGGTCAAACACTTTATCTGTTCATTCTAAAGCCTGTTGTCTAAGGAACGTTGAAGGTAAATGACTGTCGTGTTAGAACAGGCGTGATAATGGAATGATGCTTGTTTACCATTTAAAGCTCAAAGCCAAATAGGATCACGTGACATCATCATCCAGATGTTTCTACATCCTCCTTCTGGTTTCTTTGACTCTTCCATATTTTTAATGTTGAATTTGTTTAGGTTACATTATGCACTCAGAGTTAGAAGTAGAGCTTGTTTGGTTTGCTCTGTGTGTTCAGAGTGAAACTCCTGGCAGGAAGTGATAACCAGTTTCTAAAATGGAAGATGCGTCTTGTTGGGTGTTGGTCTGCCTTCCGTTATTTTTGGTGATCCTCATTGTTTCACAACCAGTTCAACTTTATCGCTTGTGTCAAACTAGCAAGTTGTTGATCCATGTGTTAGCTCAAAGTCTGCATGACTTCTTTAAAAATGTGATTAAACACAAACATTGGCCGGTAGCACAAAACCACCAGACAGCAGTTGGGTGAAGTGGTTGGATCAGAAGCACGACTTGTTTTTGACCCGAGACAACAGGACGTGTCTGATCTCCAGTTTCTTTGTGGCAATTCTAGTTAGAATTTCACTACATTATTTAAGTGTAAAGCAAATCTTCAGTGTTTGTATTCCCAGGTATGGAAAAAGAAAATAGAGTATAGAAAGTATTTGTATATTAGACTTTATTCCCATTTCTATTGCCCTTTCTCTTTTCTATTGTCCTTCCTTTCCTTCCAGACTTGTCCTTTTTTTCCCTGTATGTCGTTCATGGATGTGGGTTCCAACAGTAGTGAAGAGGATGGATGGAATCAGAAATGAGGACATCAGAGGGACAGCTCACGTTAGATGTAATGTCCGCTTTGACCATGTTCAGAGGAGAGTCAGTGATTCTATCAGTAGAAGGAGGCGGAGGTTGAAGCCACAGGCAGGAGACTTTATGGACTTCACTGTTGTCTGTGTTGAGACCATTTCACTGCATCCCCTGATGGTTAATTAGGCGTTCAGATGTATGCTGTGTCGGTCTCTATGGTGACAGCTGGATAAATGACAACAACGACTCATTCATTGTGTTGATGATGCCAGGGAATGCTTCCAGAGTTTAGCATCCTCCATCAGGACACACACATGACTTGCAATATGATCTGACAGATTGTTCTTATGTAATGAGTTATGGTGGGCGGGTCCAAAATTTAAACTGACCTGGGTGTGTGTGAGAAATGTCACATTTGGGACTAGAATGCACTTGACAGATGTGGAAGTCCTCCCTCAGGGCATCGGTTCTCCAACCTTTCAGGTTGTACCTCTCACCCTTTAAAGGAAGTATGAGAACTTCATAGGTACAAACTCTTCTCTGCACAGGGAAGAAGTGTTCCAACATGCCTTGTTTTCATTCTGCAGCTTCATGCTGTCTGCAGACAGTTTTTTTTAAGTTTTGGATGTACATTGTACAAAAAGAAGACCCCCCCCCCCCTCCCCCCAGCTGCTCACCCAGAAAACAACACTCCAGTTACTATGTTCTAAGTACAGGAATAACAGACAGAAAAGATACATACAAGAGCCAGTTACTTCACTTTACATAGTACCTACGTAGCTTAAATAAGGTTGCCAAATTTTGACAAAAATTCTGTATGACTTTCTTAGACTGTATGTTATTTTTTCTAAAGGTACACAACCATTAATTTCTGTATACCATTTGGTCAGAGATGGGGGGGGGGAATCAGATTTCCATGTAATGGCAATACATTTTCTAGCCACTGCCAGAGCTACTTCAAGAAATTTCCATCAATTTTCATAAAATTTCCAATTAGATAGAGTTCCGGATTCAGAGGTATTAAGATTTTGGTAATATTAAACAGATTATCACACAAATCCAGCCAAAAACCTCTGACTTTCACACATGACCAGGTGGAATGTAAGAATGAACCAACTTCGCTTCCACATCGGAAACATGCATCAGACAGTTCTGGTTTAGTCCTGTGAATTTTTTCTGGTGTCAGATACAACTAATGGAGGAAGTTGTAATGGATAAGCCTGAATCGTGAATTAATAGTGGCAGATAAGCTATCCTGGCATAATTCTGACCAGAGGGCATCTTCAATTGAAATGTTTAAGTCTGATTCCCACCTTTCTTTGGATTTATGAAGTGCCAGTTTAGGACATTATGTTATCAGCAAAAAATACACTTTAGAAATAAATTGACATGGCTCACCAACATGTAACAGTTCTTCCAACATTGTTAGATTAGGTAACACGGTATTTTTCCCCATGATGCTGTTTAGAAACTATCGCAACTGAAGATAACAGAAAAAGGTTTTGTTTGACAAATTATATTTGCCTTTCAGTTGTTCAAAGGTGATCAAGGATCCTTTCTCAAAGCAGTCTTCCCAGATATGTATTCCATTTTGATTCCAGGTTTCCAGAATTTTGTTGTTTACAGTTAATGGAATAAGCTGGTTTTGTTTCAGAGGGGATTTAGGTGATAGACTAAATCTTTGTCCAATACTTTTATGTACCTCATGCCATAATTTAATAAGGTGTATCAGAATAGGATTGTCTGTTAATTTAGACAATATTTTTTTTACATTGTATTTATAGATGAAATCACAAAAAGCATTATCTCTCATAGAGTGAAATGCAATGTTTAAGCAGGGTGGGTCTGTTTCACATTCAAACATCGATAAAATGAACCGCATTTGAGCTGCAAAATAATATTTCTTAAAATTTGGTAGTCGAAGCCCTCCTGACTTGTAATCCCATGTTAATATTTCTAAAGACCTTCTGGCCACCTTACCCTTCCAAATAAATTGCCTCACAGATTTGTTAAGAGACTTAAAGAAAGCCTGTGGTATGGGAAGGGACTGAAAGAGATACTGCAATCTCGGTAAGATGTTCATTTTAATGCAGTTAACTATTCCAAGCAAAGTGATGGGTAGGCTAGACCATTTCTGCAGGTCCTCATCAATCTTTTTAATAAACGGGTCATAATTTAATTTATAAAGATTTTGCAAGTTGTCGTCCACATTTATACCAAGATATTTCACACCCATTGGAGACCATTTAAATGCAGAGGCACACTGAAATTTAGAGAAATTTAATGTTTTAAGTGGGAGAATTTTATCATAGTTTACATTATAACCTGAGACAGTACCATACAAATCAAGCAAGTCTTGCAGTCGAATAAGGGATTGAGATGGGTCTGTTATATACAACATAACATCATCAGCAAATAAGTTAATTTTATGGGACGTCTGGCCAACCACAAAACCCTTGATGTCAGAGTCCTGTCTAATCACCTCCGCCAAAGGCTCAATAGCCAGTACAAACAGACCCGGCGATAACGGACATCCCTGGCGGGACGATCTAGTCAGAAGGAATGTGGAGGACATCTGCCCATTAGTAGTAATCCTTGCCTTAGGTTTGTAGTATAGAGTTCTCACCCAATCAATGAAATTTTGCCCAAAGCCAAATTTTGCCAATACCTTAAACAAGTAGGGCCATTCCAGCCTATCAAAGGCCTTCTCAGCGTCTAGTGCTACTGCCACAGTTGGGTCAGATCTCGTTTTTGCCAAGTGAATTATATTGAACAATCTACACAAGTTATTGGCAGATGCACGCTTCCGAATGAATCCACTATGGTCTGAGTTGATTATTTTTGGTAATATATCACCAAGTCTGTTTGCTAACAGTTTTGAAATCAATTTTTAATCAGTGTTTAGTAATGAGATAGGCCGGTAAGAAGCACATTTCAGTGGGTCTTTGTTTTTCTTATGTATAACTGTTATTATGGCAGTTGTAAAGGATTCAGGTAATGTATGCATTTTAGAGGCTAAGTCTATTACATTTTTAATGAGAGGGATGAGTAAAGCTTTAAATTCTTTATAAAATTCAGGAGGGAAGCCATCCTCCCCTGGTGCTTTGTTGGACTGAAGTGAGCTCAAAGCTTTGTTTATTTCTGCCTGAGTAAAAGGGAGATCAAGATTATTTTGATCCTCGTCGTTAATTTTTAACAATTCAATTTTGGACAAAAAATGGTAAATGTGTGTCACATCATGTGGTTGTTCCGATTTGTACAAATTAGAGTAGAAATCTTTAAATGTATCGTTTATCCGTTTTGGGTTATATGAGACCACACCCATTTCGGTTTGAATAGCATTGATTGTCCTACTGTTTTCCTCCACTTTCAGTTGCCATGACAAAATTGTATGTGCCTTCTCTCCCAACTCGTAATACCTTTCTTTAGTTTTCAAAATATCTCTTTCAGTTTTGTAGGTGTTCAATGTGTTGTATTCAAGTTTCTTTTGGACCAAAGACAGGTAAGTGTCGTTAGAGCCACTTCTTTGAAAGTCTTTTTCCAATTGTGCAATTTCTTTTTCTAACTTTTCAGTGTCTTCTGAATATATATTTTTTTAGACCTTTTGTGTAAGAGATAATTTGTCCTCTTAAATAGGCTTTTAATGTGTCCCATAAGATAAAACAGCTGGGAGAGGAAGCACCATTTGTTTCGCAAAAAAATGGGCGGTTCTGCAGCATGACCATGCGCCATCTTGTTAGCTTCCTCGTGTGGGTTTTCCAGTTCACACGACGGAGAATGCACGTTTGTGAAGTTGGCTTGTTTATTTTTGGATCGCAGGTCCATCTGGGAGGTTATCAGTCCAAAAGAGCACAAATCCAGACGTTTCGAAAGTTTTAAAAGCGTAATTAAGGATAAATATCAGAGAACCTCCGAGCCTGCGTCTTCCTAGTACCGCTGCATCACGTGACCCCGTCAGCTGACAGTTTTCAGAGATAAAACAGAACCCACAGGTCAAGGCAAGGTAATTTTATTTGTATAGCACACTTTCAACAACAAGCTGCTTCATGTGATTAAGGGGTAAAATAAAAATGGCAATAAAACAAAGACAAAGCATATAAAGTAAAAACGGCAAGAAGCACACACAAAACATGATACATCCAAGCATGACTCAAAAGCAGCTCTAAACAGTTATGTTTTTAGTTGTGGTTTAAAAGAACTGTGTTTCAGCAGCTTTGCCGTTTTCTGGAAGTTTGTTCCAGATTGGAGAAGCAGCTTTCAGTTTCTATGCTCCTCTATCTTTGGTTCTGATTCTAGGGATGTTGAGTACATTGGAATTAGAGGACCTGTGTGGTCTTGGTGGGGGGTGGTACAGTAACAGTAGATCTTCAACATACTTTGGTGCTAAGCCATGTAATGATTTATAAACCAGTAAAAGTATTTAGAAGTCTATTCTCTGAGCTACAGGGAGCCAGTGTCAGGACTTTAGAACGGGGGTGATGTGCTCTACTTTCCTGGTTCTAGTGAGGAACACGAGCAGCAGCGTTCTGGATCAGCTGCAGCTGTCTGATTGACTTTTTAGGCAGACCTGTGAAGACGCTGTTGCAGTAAAAAAGAAATGTTCTTCAGGTGATAGAACACTGACCTTGTTATTGACCTTTATGTGACCCTGGAGGTTCAGGTCTGAGTCCATTACTACACCTAGAATTCAGGCCTCACCAGTATTTATGCGGATGTCATTGAAAACTTTGATGAGGGCCGTCTCAGTGCTGTGGTTACCACGGAAACCAGACTGAAAAACATCAAAGCCGTTGGTCATTGTTAGGAAGCTGTTTAACTGCTGAAACAGCTTTTTTCAATATTCTTACTGATGAATGGAGCTATAATTAGCTCAGATAAAGCTACAGTATATATCAGTGCTACTGACTAGCCTCAGTCGGCCCTTGGACAGATGCTTCTGGAACCCATTGAGTGGAGTCTGAGTTGAAAACCTTGTCTAGCAGGACTGGAAGAGCACACATGGGGTAAACACCAGCAGCACATCCTGCTTTATTATGTTTTATTATGGCTGAGTTGGACACATTCAAATTAAAAGTATACTTCCTCTTAGTTTATTGTATTAGATTAAAATATGTATTTATTCGATGTCATTAGATTGCCTTAAACAACTGCCTTAAAGTATCTGTGATCATTTTATATTTCCAACCGTTTTTCCTAGTTATCTGGACACTGAAGATTTTAAGTCGTGAATAAACTGGACTTTGTCTCCTTTCATGATTGTACTTTAAAGTGTGAATATTACAGTAGTTAAATATGACTTTTTCTATTGGCTAATATTTGACATTCACTTGTATATAGTAAGCATGAGTCTTGCCAGGAACCAGTGTCTCATAGCCAAGCCTTGTTGCTGGTGCTAAACCTGTATTGGTTTTATTTGACTGTGTGCAGTCAGACCTGTGAGGATTTGAATGATTTTTGTTTTGACTGTACGTCGTTGAGCAGGTTGCAGGGTTGGTTGAGTTCATTTAAATGGGTCCGATGGTTAACATGCTCCTGATATTTAGGAGGTCTGATGATGGCCGGCTTTAACCTTTCCCAAAGGAATACTTCTGGGATCATTGTTCCACTGGAACGTCCAGCTGTTTGAAAACTACAGCTGAGATAAAATGAAAGAATTTGAAGGTTTTTCAATCCACCAGGATCACTGGCAGCAAAACCGCCCCAAAGCATGATACTACATGGAGGAACTTTACTTTTTAAAACACACTTTTTCCAGGTTCGGCTTAATAGCTGAGTCATTGTCCCGGCTGAGCAAAAAACTCCACGAGGTGTTTGGCTCGTCTGTGTGCAGCCGGAGGATTCAGGTTTTGTAAGAGGCTTTTCTAGGTCTGTTCTCACTCAGTACCACGCCATCTGAAACATCCAGCTGATTAAAGGCTTCAGCCAAGTTTGTTAGGATATTTGTTCATACACATCCTAACCAACTTGATTTGTTTTTCTTCCCTACATTTTCAGAAGTGATGACACATCTGAATACCCAGTACCTGTCTACAGTTGAATTTGTTTAGAAATTTCTCCAAAAGATCTTCCCAACCTCTGCCGCTGTCAGTTTCTTGGACCATCCCATAGTTCTAAGTATTGGTTAATCCAATCGGAGTCAGACAGATCCTGTTGTCCAGTCGGTCCCCATCTTTAATCAGAGGTGTATAGGCCTTGGTTTTGTCAAATTAAGACATTCACAAGCCTTCTGCACAACTAATTTAAATATTTAGGTGTATGCATATATTTGAGCTGTCTGTATAATTCTCCATCTGTGTGGATTAGTGAAAATGCTCAGTAAATGAACCAGATCTTGAAATTGTGCCTTGATCGTAACATGTAGGAAGCAGGTTAAAGTGGTTGGCTTTAGTTTTTGGTGGAAATGTTTTTCAGTCCATTTTGCGTCTTTGTTTTATTTTGTTAGGCATGAATCAGCGGAACGGGACAGATGTGGATGCAGGAAACGTGTATAAAGTGTTTACAGAGCTGGGGTATGCGGTGAAGATTTACAACGATCAAACAACCAGTCAGATGGTAAAGATTTTAAGTGCAGGTGAGTACAAAACAAAATGTTCAGTTTTTCAAAACAAACTGGTAAATATTAGCATTTTCAGATTTGAGAACTTGTCTTTTGGAAATGTTACCTGTACACTGCTGTGAACTAGAGATCAATCGATATGGGTTTTACTGTTTGTGATATGTATGTATGTATGTATGTATATATGGTGCCTATCTCCAGCAATCATTTGGTAAGAGGTGGGGTCCACCCTGGACGCGTTGCCAGGCCAAGAGAGACACACAGGACAAACAACACTCATACCTAAGGGCAATTTAGAGAGACCAGTTCAACCAACAGTCATGTTTTTGGACTGGGGGAGGAAGCTGGAGTACCCAGAGAGAACCCACCCATGCACAGGGAGAACATGCAAACTCCATGCAGAAAGGGATTCGAACCCGGGACCTTCTTGCTGCAAGGCAACAGTGCTACTGCACCACTGTGTAATTTAAACAATTACACCTACTCTTGTTTTTTTAGGGTTTTATTGTTAAAAGAAAAGTTGCATACATATTACAAACCAAATGAATATAATCAGATCAAAAAATGTTCATGTTGCACATGCAAGGACAGTTCTATATCCTTAGTGATTTCTGATATTCTTGACTGTTAATGTTTGACAGATTTAATGTGGAAACTAACTGAGGAAAAATCCAGTCTTTAGTCAGAACACATTATTTTATTAGGCATCTTTTTATTCACTTTACTCAGTAAAGGGAAAAACTCAGATAATGGCTGCATTTATATAGTGATTTTTATTTTCAGTTTTTCTGTTCACTGTGTAAAGCTAATAAAAGTTGCCTAATTAAAAGACTTGTTCCGACACAGAACACAACAAAAGTCCATAGTATGATGGTGTCTAAGAAACGGACGGAGTAACGCTGCGGTGACGCTACTGAAATTCTCCGACTTTCCATACAGGGAAAACAATGTAACCTCTAAAACCGGAGCTAAGCAGCTGATAGTTTAAGTCTGAATCCACTGCAGCGTTCTGCCGGGTACCGACGCTTCTATACAGCTCGTTTTTTCTTCCAGCAGTTGAAGCAACACTTCATAGTTTCATAACAGACACTAACTATACAGCTGGAGGGTTCTGAGATAGAAGTGAAGCCTTACCTTTTACTCTAAGGAAAGGGTTTCCCACGTTTTGACTCTGCATTCTTCATATTCAGCAGCAGCGGCTGCCCACAGATGTGCCTGGTTGGAGTTTTGTCTGTGGTTGGAAGGCAGCAGCCTCTTTTCATCCCCTTCTTTGTGTTCGCAGCCTCTAAGGACGACCACAGCCGCTCTGCCTCATTTGTCTGTGTTCTCCTGAGCCACGGAGACCAAGGTGTGTTTTACGGCACCGATGGTCCGCTACAGCTCCAGGTGCTCACCTCGTTTTTCCGAGGCGATCGCTGTAAATCTCTGGTGGGGAAACCCAAACTTTTCTTCATCCAGGTAGGCTAAGCGTTTGGTTGTGTCGTTCATTCTTGTATGTTACATCCCACGTTTAACATCTGTGTCCTGTTGTCCACTCTGAGCAGGCCTGCAGAGGCACCGATCTTGATCCGGGTGTTGAACCAGATAGCTCAGATGATAATGAAACCACAAAGATCCCTGTGGAAGCTGACTTTCTCTATGCCTTCTCTACTGCCCCAGGTTCATTTCACATCACTGTTTAAATACTTGCTATTTTGTTCCGTTTTTTAAATGTACTAATTGAGGTTAATAACGTGTGATTCATGCAGGCTACTACTCCTGGAGGAACACCATGAGTGGCTCTTGGTTTATCCAATCATTGTGTGACATAATCAGCAAATATGGAAAAGAACTGGAGCTGCTGCACATCATGACACGAGTAAACCACAAGGTGGCAGTAGAATTTGAGTCTGTGTCCAATTCACCAGGGTTTAATGCAAGGAAGCAGATCCCATGCATTGTGTCGATGCTGACCAAAGAGATGTATTTCTACCCTTGACGATGAAATGACATGAGAAACCTGAAGACTAGGGTTGTTCTTCATAGCTCAAAATTTGGTGAAAATTACATTTCTTGGGAGCAAATGGGATGCATTAATATGCTTTCATTTCACAGGCTTGGCATTATAGGTTTCTCACTTAGTGTTGTGAAATGAATGGTATTCAGTTTTTATACTATTTGTTGTTGTTTTGTTTTTGATAAACACACTTGAGGCTAAAAAGAGCCGATCTGAAACTCCAGGTGCTGAGACCTGTGATGGCTGTAGGACTCCAAACTCTCACGCTGTGGTTGATCTTGGTTCTGGGTCGGTTTCGCCTCAGCCCAGCTCTACCCCTCTCATACATACGATGCGTACACATCATTGTTTCCTTCTAATCTCTTTCTGCCTTTTTGGTTCTGTGAAGAAACCATTTTCATATTAAATCATCAGGTTTCGGTTCTTTTCTCTCGGTAGTAAAGCCTTTTGAGAAATCATGGAGATAATCATAGAAATACTTTGATTATAATTGCTTTCTCAAGATGTTCTACTGAATCCTATTTTGGTTCTGATCGTAGATCCGACCTGTGTGTTCGGATGAAATGGGACACATTTTTCCCTTGATCAGGGAACCCCCATTAGGGAAATATGGAACTATAAAATTACTGCAATAATAGGTTACTTTATGGGTTGGTATTTACCCACATTTTCCTCATTCTATTTCTTTTCTGTCATCGCAGTGTTCCAAATGATCTCTCTGAGCTTCCGCCTCTTCCTCACTCACTCACAGCTACAGGTTCATGGAAAAGTAGTTGAACCCACTCTTCTTTACAGAATTCCATCTTTTAACTCCGCCACACCATCTCTATAGGATTTCAGTTCAGACTTGGACTATGCCAATCTAAAGGTCACAGACTGATGGCGGATAGATGAAATTCTTTGGATCTTTTAGCCAACTTCATGTTGTCTAGAAAGTTCTGTTTAAGTGACATCTTAATTCTTCAGGTCTACCAGTATTTGATCCTGGGTGTGGCTCATGGAATTTAACCCAAAACACTGGTTGACCAGTTCACTTCATTTGACAAGAGGAGTACAGTAATGATACACTTTGTTTTGTATCTTGTAATATGATCCTTGTCAGCTAAATCCATTTGATCAGAAATATTTGTGTCTGAAAACAGTAAAAATGTGTGAGGGACAGGGGGCTTTCCCATGACACTGTATATGATGTGTGGGCAGGAAAACCAACTGGCCAAATCTATTCTTGGATACAGAGCATGAAGGTAAACAATGTATGAATAACACAACACATAGAGAACTTCATATGCATTTACTTAGGAAGCAATCGTGTGTAAAATCAGTTTTACAAATATTAGTATTTCAGGTAGAAATATGAATGGATAAGTTGTGCAGCTTTACTTTTCTAATCAAAGCAGCTCTCAGGGGCCCTCTGCTGGTAGATGACTCGCCAGTAAATCAATCAAATTCTTTAGCTGTCAAAGGAAGTTGGAAATGTCTCCACTTTGGACTTGAGTTGGTGCATGATTGGTGCAAAACGCATCTCTTCACACCTGAAATCTCAGGTACAAAACAGGTGCGTGGAGGGGGGGTTGGGATGTTGGGATCTGTCCATCTTTACTGTTTACACTCTACACATTTCAGAGGAATACCTTTTTGCAGCCAGTTTGTACTTTTATAATCATGAAACCATCAGCGTATCTGAGCAGAATCATGTCTGAACAGATTGTGTCTTTTTGAAGCTGTTCTCTTCTATCTCAGCTTTACATTAAACAACCAGACTACAAATATTAATGTTCACAATGTGTAACTTTGAAGTAAGAGCATGGCCTGGACTCTGGAGCTGAATAATGTGTGGTATTGTCAGGATTGTGAGCTGTAACACAATGCCCAGAACTGGGTTTGTCTTTTATTTTATATAGTTTTTTGTTTTTGGGTAAATTCAAACTGCTGACTGGAGAGTTTTTCCTACCCAAACATTTTCTTTCTTTGCAGTGGTTAAATGTGCCGTTTTGAGCCCACAGGTCCAAACTGAACACTAGTTGAGGGTTCTCTGAAAGCAGACATATCCTGTCTGATCTGGCTTTTATTTCAACTAAACTTACCCGGAAAATGTCAACTTCTTCTGCTTTGTTTTTGTTATTCTTATAGTGAAATCTACATAGATGTTATATTTTCATGTTGATCCAGCAGAACATTGATTTTGAAAATGTGCTCCGGTTCAAATTTGTATTTCATTGGTTGTAATTATGAAAGTCATGCAGACTTACACCCGTTCTGTGACAGTCGTTTTCTTAAAGCCTTTTATACTAGTTTGTATAAATAATTTGAGCAAAATGAATCGATTTAGACCCAGGAAGGGAACTGTTTGATTGTTGTAGTGCTTCTATGGTTTTTCTAGCTTCTCCTAAATTGAAATGTTTGCATGCTTCAGCAGCTTCCATCTGCTCTCTGTTTTTATAGTCATTTGTAAGAATCCAGTTAAAATCAAATTCAGTCACTTGTGCCTGGTTCAGTTTTATTCCATGTTAAAGTTGGACAATCCTGGTTTTTAAATCTGTAATCTACAGTATGACTGTTTATCAACAGCTACAGTATGGGCTTAATGGAATGTTTTTGTTCTTAAATAAACCGTTTCAATCATGCGTTGCTTGTTTGCTTTAAGGTTCAGAGCTCAAGCCTTCCTCTTCTCAGCACCAAGCGGCAGCTCTAGAAAACCCCTTCAGATCCCTTAGAGGAGCCGACCTCCTAAACGGTGAGAGTGTAAATGTAAGCGTGTGGTTGTAGGTGATCAGAACTGGGTCACCAGATCCTGAGGTTCAGAACAAAACAGGACTGGGCTCCTGGTGTGGGAGAAGATGCTCTTCATCTAAAACCAGAGACACCCGAACAGGAGGTGGAAAAGGGACATTTTCAGGCCGGGACAAAATAAGCACACCCAATGACTCAACCGCAACTCTAAGGCCATTGCTGATGACTTCCCATCCTGGTGTTGTATCAAGATGCAGCTGTATGATCCAGACCAGCAAGATACCAGATTGTATAGAGGCTGATTATGATCAGTGTTTAATATCTGGTATGAACAGGGGATTAAACCAAAGAAATGTATAAATTGTGCTACAGTGTCTAGCAAAAGTATTCATACCCCTTCAACTTTCCTACATGGTTGTATAACAACAAAATCATCAATCAGCACATGGAACTGGGCTTTGTCCTTTGCTCCCAGTGTCTAGACACTTTAAATATAAATGCATAAAATGGATGGAAAATAAAGATGCATACAGGTTTTTTTTTAACAAAAGTAGAATAAATGGTTGAATCAGAGCAAATATGCGCCGTTTGATGTGACAGACACATGGTCATACAGTGGAAGGAAAAATGCATACTTTTGAAATTCTTAATAAAAATCCCATCAACTCTGAGCAGCTTCTCTGTCCCAGTGGAAGTAAAGCTTCACCTCAGAATGATGCTGCCACCATCGTGTTTCTCAGTGGAAATGCTGTGTTCAGGGTACTGTACAGAGTTGGTTTTCCTTCACACGTGGCATTTTGCACGTTGGCCAGACGATTTAATTTTAGTGCCATTTGATTTAAAAACCTTCCACATTTTTGCTGTGACCCCTACATGGCTTGTGAAAAACCCTGATTTACTCTTGATTATGATTATAGCTTTTATTGTCCTGTCACCCCAACACCTCTCAGAACTGTCGCACTTTTATCATCCGTCCACAGCCCTTAGGTGGGCTGACCAGATTCAGCTCTCTTTAATGAATTTAGTTATACAGTTATACTTTAGTGTTTTTTTTTATTTATAAACTTTTGGCATTTCTCTCTGTTTTTGGTTCCCTTTAGAATACTTGTATTGTTCTGTATTTAGTTTACTAATGTTTATCAGTTTTCCAACCAGTACACTGTCTTCACTGTTTATAATTATTCCTCTAATTATTGAATAGTTTTTATTGACTAGTTCAGCGCTTCGGTTGATTTATAAACTGGCCTATAAATGACCTTTGACCGGACTCTGAGGCCTGCACAGGTGGTTCTGCAAAGAAGGCGAAGTATAAATGCAAGCCAGACTTTTCAGAAATGTATTTAAAAAATAAATCTACCATTTTCTTCTGTCTCAGTGGTTGTCTGGTTTAAAATCCAGTAAAACGGTTTGTAGTTGCAATGTTTAAGAGGTGTGCGCAAAGTCACGTCATCCAATCAGTGCCGCTGATTCGGGATTTAATGAACATTATCTTTCGACAATGTTTTGTAATTTGCACCAGCTTTAAAATGTTTCACAATACAGAGTGTATCATTTCTTAAAAATTGTTCACGAATGAGGGAAAAATGGAGCGGGAGATCGATAGACGGATTGGTGGGGCATCTGCAGTTATGCGGGCGCTCTACCGGTCTGTCGTGGTGAAGAGAGAGCTGAGCCGAAAGGCGAAGCTCTCGATTTACCGGTCGATCTACGTTCCTACCCTCATCTATGGTCAGGAACTCTGGGTGGTGACCGAAAGAACAAGATCACGGATACAAGCGGCTGAAATGAGTTTCCTCCGCAGAGTGTTCTCTCCTTCTCTCCCTTAGAGAAGCTCAGTCATCCGGAGGGGGCTCAGAGTAGAGCCGCTGCTTCTCCACATCGAGAGGAGTCAGTTGAGGGCATCTGGTCAGGACGCCTCCCTGGTGAGGTGTTTCAGGCACGTCCCACCGGGAGGAGGCCCAGGGGAAGGCCCAGGACACGCTGGAGGGACTGGCCCGGGAGAGCCTTGGGATTCCTCCCGAGGAGCTGGAACAAGTGGCTGGGGAGAGGGAAGTCTGGGTCTCTTTGCTTAGGCTGCTGCCCCCGCGACCCGACCCGGGATAAGCGGAAGAAAATGGATGGATGGATGTTTGCGATAAAAACGCTTCTAAGTAAAACGTGATCAGAAGTTGCATTTGCATCGGCTCGTCTTTCTGACTTTATTTATTTTTTGTCTCTTTGGTCCAGTGGATCAGACCAGTTCGGGTTTAACTCGCTGTTCTTTTTGGGGATAATAACCATAGACATATGTCTATGATAATCACCGCAACAACGGAGGCGCAAACTAGCCGATTCTCAGCAAACACTGGTTTAACCATCCACTAAATCCACTATAAGTGCTTTAACCAGTAAGAGTGGTAGTTTACGAGGAGGCTTTGAACGCAGCACAAAGTGCTCGCCTCTTTAGCGGCTGTAAATAGGTCCTAATGCATTTTGACAGTTACAGTAAGGGAACAGCGTGTGTGGCTGCTGCTGCTGGTCCTCCTGCTCACATGGAAGACCTGAGCTGACCTGGGCTCAGCCGCCTTCTACCAAATATCTATAATCATAATAATATCGATATCTACAAGTTAAGGCTGCAGGTCCCGTGACAGATTAGAGGACTGAATGTGCCGCTCAGCGACTGAAGCAGGGATGGAAAACTTTCTCCACATAACTCCGCACTCTCTGGCTCTGCTGCTGTCGCGGGTTTGTAGGGAGGAAGAGGAGGGTTCACCACCATCATCACCAGCATCATCACCAGCAGCAGTGGCCGCTGAGGGCTGGGGGAAGTTAGAGCACCACACCGGCTACGAGGTGTTCGCCAGCTTTAAAGCCGTCAACATGCAGCACTTGTGGAACAAGGCGCTGACCGAGGCTCTGTCGGAGGTCTTCTTCCTGGGCTGGATAGACGAGCATGTGCTGCTCATCCAGAGCCAAGAGGTCCACCTTCAGGAGGTCAGGAACGCTTGGACCAGGAGGACCCTGAAGCCACCTCAAGGGTTCCATATCAAATGCATAGGTGGGTAAAAAGGTTTCAGAGTCCATCTATGATGACCTGTCATCTGAAATCCTTCACGTTTTGTCATGTTCCAACCACAGACCCCATTAATGGGATCTTAGGTGCTAGACCAGAAGAAAGTAGCGCTTGTTTGTGAAGTGGAAAGAAGATTAATTTTTTTTACAGTAAATGTGAGAAAATTGAAAGGTGTGGCATGCATTAGTATTCAACCCCCCCAGAGTGAATACTGTACAGGACCACCTCAGTAATTCTAGGACTTTTGGAGTTCCTCTTTACCAGGTTGCACACAGATCCATTTCTTTGGCCTTTTCCTGGCAAAACAGCTCAAGCTCAGTGAGATTGGTTGGAGAGCATCTGGGAATTACTCAAATTTACCTCCATTGCATTAAGGTGCAGACTTTGACTAGGTCATTCTATAATAGCTTGATCTTAAACCCTGTAGTTCTGGCTGTAGGTGTTGGGTTGTCCTCCTAGAGGGTTTTTAGCCTCCTACTGGTTTGGTTCCTAGATTGTTCTGTTTTTAGCTCTGAACATCTTCCCATCAACTCTGACCAGCTTTCTTGCTCCTGCTAAAGAGACTCACCCAGACAGCATGATGCTGCCACCACCATGTCATGGTGAGGATGATGTGTTCAGGGTGATGTTCAGTGATGCTTTTTCTCCACACACAGTATTTTGCCTCGAGTCCAAAATGTGACATCTTTGTCTCATATGGCCACAGTTCCCTCCCTCACATGTTTGCCAGCTGCTCTACCTGACTTGTGGCAAACTTCAGGATTTTAGGTGGTTTTCTTCTAGCCACTTTGTCAAAGAGACCACATTTGTGTATACAACTAATAGTCATCCCCTCAACATGCTGTGCTACCTGAGCGGTGGATCTCTGCAGCTCCATGCTACCATGGACCCTTGTCCAGCCAGTCAGTCTAGATGGACGTGCATGTCTCGGTGGCTCTGCAGGGGGTCTATCATCTACCCATGTCCATGTCCATGGATTAAAAAGAACTCTATGAGATGTTCAAAGCTTGGGATTTGGTTGTAGAACCTAACCTTGCTTTAAACATCTCCACAAAGTTCTCCCTGACCTATCTGCTGTGGTTCTTGGTCTTCCCGATGCTGGATGTTCTCTGATGTTCTCTATAGAACCTCTGATGCCTTCACAGGACAGCTGGATCTATGCTGAGAGTATATTACACACAGCTGGACCTTAGTAATGAATTAGGTTCTTCTGAAAGTAAATTGTTAATGGATTTTCCTTGGGGGTATCAAGGTAAAAGAGGTAGAATGTAATGTATACCTTACTTTTTAGATTTTTAGTTTAATATGTGTATTTCCATTTCCCTTTGGAGCTGTGCTCTAGTTTGAGTTGGTCTGTTCTGATTTAGGTGAAGGTGCTCGGGTTGCAGGACATTTAGTTTACAAAAAAGTCCAACTCTAAATAGAGTAGGTTATTGGTAAACATAACATCATATCAGAAGGATGGGATTTGTGAAAAGAAAAATCAGCAGCATTATTTGTCATGTGTACCATCTGGACATACATTTGAGATCAGGTAGGTTTCAGATGATCTGTTCAAGCTGATTTAACCTGAAACTTTAGGATGAATGGATGGCATTTCTACATGTTTCTATGATCATCCTTGCATTTAAAGCCTTTATGAATGAAAACTTAAAACACAAAATCTGTAACAGTCTTCTATTGTGAGGTCAGTGGGTGTTGAATGTAGTCCGGGGGGGGGGGGGGGGATACCTCGACGCTGAACCCTTCCAACCCCCTCAACACACTAACACACACAACCACACTTCCACTGCAAACTCAGGAGAAGCACAGTAACTTTTTACCGTATAACCTTTTAGGGGGCAGTAAGAAGTGACATTTTTGCTCTGTATGACAATCAGTCTGGTTCTTTATTAAGAGAGTATCAGTGCTCTAAGCAAATGATGCACAGATGTTTTGTAACAAATAAATAGTAAGATTTCCTATTTAAACCATTCTGACTGAAATTTCAATGGAGCAATACAACAAGTCCTGGACTTTTTCATTGGGTTATGTTTTTTTCTTCCAAATGGACTAAAAGCAGAGAACTGATTATGTTCTGATCCATCGGCAATGCATAGTTGGTTAAAGGATTTTCCTTCCACTTTTAGTCGGAAGAAAATGGATGGATGGATGGATGGATGGATGGATAGATGGATCTATTAGGTGTTGCATAGTCTTTCCAGGTATTTTTGATTTTGAGCTAAAGATGAGAGCAGTCTAGATTCCTTATGAAATGTTAAAATCACCCTTTAGCTTAGTGTGTGTTAGCATTGAAGCTAGCCATGGTAGACAGCCATATTTTCTCACTGTGCTCACACTATGCATAAAACACATCTAAGTACCTGGTCCACTTTGCTTTGCCATGCATTTAAGCAATAGAAAACCTGATAAGGCACAACTGAAAGCTAATCTTTCTTTCCGGGAGTCTTTGTGACGCCCTTCAACAAGGAACCCACCCTGGGCGGTGAGTCACAACACCATATGAAAAACCTGCTGGTTGTTTGCAGTCATCCCTCACCCCAGACTATTCTCAGGACAATGACAGTCAGAAGGTCTCAGCCAAAAACAAACTTTAGTGGAACAAACTTTTAATATTAAAACTTATCCAAATGTTCTTATCAATTGAGGCTTTTCAGATCTCCTTGTAAAGTCCTGGTAACCATGTTAAAACCTGCATGGAGCATCTGTCAGGTAAAACACTTCTAGCTGAGGTTTTGACAGGAAGTTGTAAGTCTGTGATTCCAGCCACGAAGCCCCCCGGGTTGCATCAAACCAGTCGCAGCTAGTTGGAGTTAAAAGGAAGTTTTAGGTATCATCTCACCTTGTGACCGCAGCTGCTTTTTGACTCGCACTCCTACTCATCCACAAAGACGGGTTCAGGAACTGGGGCCAGTTCTACTCAAGTTCAACCTTTTTGTAGCTATACTGTCAAAACAATAACTGCACTAACTGCACTAAGACATGTTGGGGCGTCTCAGTGTTCTTTTAGCACGTCTAACCACAGCAGAGACAGGGGTGGAGAGGGTCCGAGATCTTCCAGGTCATGTGTCTTTATATGGTGTCTCATCAGCTGTTAAAGGGATCAAAGCACTATCAAGCCCTGACTGCAGAGTAAATGTTTCCTGTAAACTCAAGCAAGAAGCTTTGCTGACAATTATTACTCTTCACAATGTTTGGGGGGTAAAAGCAACAACAAGTTGTTGATGTAAAGATATACAGTAATCATACCCTTCAGACTTTTCAAGATGTTGTTGGGCCGACTGTAGGTAGAGTAGCTATCTTGCAATTGGAGGGTTGTAGGTTCAATTCCAGCTTCCTTCTATCACATGTCAATGTGCCCCTGGGCAAGGCACTTAACCCCAAGTTGCCTACCGAGCTCTAGATCAGTAAACAAATGTGTGTGTTGTGAGTGCGAAGGGTTGAATGTGGCTCCAGTGTAAAGCGGTTTGAATGTTTAGTATGACTAGAAAAGCCTTTTGCGACAATGACATGCTTTAGATGCAACATTACTGCATATCTTTTGGGGCTGATCTATACCAGCTTTGGAATTCTAGAAATTAATTCGTTTAAAAAAAAAAACATTTTTCATTTTTTTCCCAAAATAACTTAAACTCAGTCAGACTGGACAGAGAGCATCTGTAAATATTCATGTTCAAGTCTGGCCATTGATCTTTCAATTAGATTTAGGTCCAAAGCCTAGTTTATACTTCTCCGTCAGCAAGTTTTCACTGACATGCACACGGAGACATTTTCCTTTCAGACTTCTCCGTTACCTGGGGTTCTTGCAAAGCAGTTCACCGCCAGGACAACAGGGGGCATAGTTCTTTTCTGGGGAGGTCCTGCCACCATTGCAGTCATGTCTCTGGTCAACAACAGTCCATTTACTTTTTTATTTTCAAACCAAAACGCTTTACTTGAACAACTTCTGCCTCTTTCGAGCTTTTCGTGCATAAATATGATAAAAGGCTGCTCAGTCGCTATTATAACAGATGCTGAACACTCATAAATTGTCTAATGCAAGACATTCTTCAATCTCCTCCATGTCTGTTGCTAGGTATCTTCAGCACTGTTTTTTGGAAATGATGGTGCTGGTGAGGAATTTAAAGGAAGTGGCGTGCTGACCAATCACACGCTCGCTGTAGCTTTCGATGGACATTTAAAAAAATTGGACATGTCTCCGTTCTCAGCAGGCCTGCTGCAGAGCGCTTGTTTCGACGGATGATGGCGCTGCGTGTCTACGTTTAACTCCAGGATTACCCTGTATTTAGCTTTGTCTATCTTCTTCCTGCCACTTCTGAGCAGCTTCTCTGTTCCTACTGAAGTAAAGCAGTCCCATAGTATGATGATGCCACCACCATATTTCACGGTGGGGTTGTTGTGTATGGGCTGATATGTAGTGCTAGCTTACCTCCACAGATAGCGTTAGTTTTCTGTCAGGTACAACATTTCACATTTAGGCCAAAAACTAAAATTATGATCTGATTTGATATGATTCATATTTAAAATATAAATTGAAAAAAAATGCATCTATCTTGTCCAGAGAATTTTAACAAACTACTCTGTTGGGACACTTTGACACCCAAGCAGGAGTGGCAGAAAGAAAGCAGAGCACAGAGCAGGCTGAGAGATTTTCTCTGGAGGGACGAATCAATCATGCCTTCCTGTCTTGTAATCCAGCAAATGAGTAAAAGTGGGCTTGGCAGTTGCTAGGAGAATGACCCTTCCCCTACTGCTTGGTGTCAGAGATACAGTTTGGTGCAGAGAGGATTAAGGTGTTGGTTGTTTTTCACCAGTTGGACTTGGGCCCTTGCTTCCAGTGAAAGGAGATCTGAATTCTTCAGCAAACCAAGATGTTTTGAACAATTTTATCCTCCCGACTTTATGGGAACAGTTTGGAGATGGCCCCTTTCTGTTTCAGCAAGACTGGACAATATTGCATAAAGAAAGGTCCATAAGGACATGGAGGAATGAGTCTGTTGTGGTAGAACTTAGCTGACTTCACAACATTCTGACCCCAACCTAACAGAAAACCTGTGGGATGTATTAGAGACTGAGTCAGACCTTCTCATCCAGCATCAGTGTCTGACCTCACAAATCCGCCTCACAAAGAAAATAAAAAAGGACCATCAGCTTGGGCTGTCATCATAATAAACCCCATGTATTAAGATTTAGATTGTACTCCAGTTCATATGTGTGTGAAGAGAGACAGATACTTTTTACCACTGTGGTGTTCATAGCTTTTACTGGGGGCGTGCCATCTTGGATTCCATACAATTCGATTATTAAACGATTATTGCACTTTTTGTTGATCTTTTTTCCCCATTAGTTTTTTTTCACTCCTTCTATTGCTACCTTCTACTTTTTCATCAATTCAGTTTCCAATATGTGAAGTATGTCCCGTCTTTTATTTATGTAAAACCAAAAATCAAACCAATTTATTCCCAAAGTATGTTTCATAATCATATCAAGGTCATAATTTTCCATGAAAGCTACAGGAAATGTGTGTTGGCACTGGAAGCATAATGCACAACAACAAAGATTGTCCTTTTAATCTGTCAGCCTGCTCCTCTCAGCCCCCGTGTCTCCATACACAGTCGGTCAAAGACATCCGAATATCACGACTGTTTCAGCAGCGAGTAGCGTCACTGATCAGCGTAAAAAGGCGTACAGAGCAGCAGAATTAATAAGAGATCAACATGGAAGAAACACGGCTTGTTGCTGTGTTTCTGTTTGCTGTTATTAACTGCTTCACCAGCAACTCTGATTATTTTTTACAAAGCCTGTCGTTTGGCAACGTCTGCTCATTTCCCTCTGAATTACAACCAATCAGCGCGACTTAACAACAGCTCCCGCTGAGCGACTCTACCAGGCCATCATCATCATACACACCATCATTCAGGTACTGCGTTGGTTTCTGAAATGGCCCTGAAGTTCTAATAGTGGAAACATGCCTCATATGGAGGAAGTCTTGTCCAGGTCTTTTCTGTTCTTGTTTTCTTAAAAACGGTTTCCAAATGTTTGCCTTGAAAGGCGCTGAGTAAATTTTTTGCTGCATTGCTGAAACGCTAGCTGCCACCAACAGGTTTCTGCCGGTCCGTCGCCTAAAATGTCTTGGCGACATGCCGGTCATTTATGTTCTTGTCATTTAATTAATATGAAAAATAATTGGTTTTCAATACTTATGAATCGCTATTGATTTGTCACGTTTCACATCACAGTTAATCGAATAAATAAATACCACCCCTAGCTTTTACCATCTGTGCAGTATCAGGCTACATTGTAAGAAAAGCTTTATGAGGGAATTACCTTATGTATTGTGCACAATTTTTTTTTACAGATGGAACTCCTTGTTTGGTTAATTTTTTGAATCATCTGTGTGGTGTTTGTTCTGTAGACACATGATATCAGGATACCTGTCTGTATCACTGCTCGGACTGATTGTGATTGGGCTGCTGCTGCTTTGGTTTCTGTCTAAGTTTCTGTTACAGTCAGCCTCGTTGGTATGCTGAAGTGGACACTGATAAGCTGTGGAATGTTTGTATTATAGCTAATCACTCACCAACATTAATAATGTCAAATAGACCTTATGTGCTGCTGCAAATTTGACATATATTCTATGAAGTGAATTTTCATAGTCATAATTTTGTGGAGTTGGAAATCCGACTGGGGTCAATGCCGAGAATCACTGAAGATATGTTGGAGAGGAAGTTGGGTAGCTTTATCAGTCTTGACTTTAACAGTAAAACTATGTGAAGAGCTACAGTTTAATCAGTCTGCCTGTCTGAAATGAGCCGCTGCTGCAGTTTCAGTTGAACTTTTCCTGTGACTTCTGAATGGATGATCAATGATCATATTAAGTATTGAAAGCTTGCAGAAAGTTTAACTTAGCTTCCTGATAGTGTATGAGACGTGTTGAGACAATATGAAATATGATTTTCTTGGACAGTATTGATATCTGTAGAACTGTGAACAAGCAGAAATGATGTTTAAAGTAACTACATAAATTATAGCAGGAAAACACAGAAAGAGGCAAAGTTAATTACACGTACACATTTTTACAATCAAAAAATCAGCATCAGGAGAGATTTGATGTTAAATATCCATAAAATAAATACATTATGCATCACAATGATGGTCAAACCTCCCCTATTCTTTTTGTGATTAAAAGAAACCTACAAATATTTTCCTATTTCTTAGTTATCACATAATTCCAAATTCTTTACCCAGAGCAACGGTAAACCTTTTTCAATATTGGTCTTGACTTTTACTTTTTCTAACATGTATTATGCTTTAAGTTCATATTTAGTTTATTTAATTTCAAAGAACTTCTGGATACAGTTTGGGAGGAGGTTATTGCATGTTTTAAACCTGTGCAGTATTGAATTGTACTTAACTGTAGGATTTTAAAGCATGCAATTCATTGAATATTTTCTTAGCTAGATCATAATCATAATCATTAATACATTTTTTTACAACTTTCGTTAGTCAGTTACAAACTGTTTTATGTGTATCAACAACACTTCCATACCGGGAGTCGTGTAAGAGACTAATAGTTGTCTTTTGTTTTACATAATTATTGCAATAAGTTTATACATTTTAACATTGTTTATATGAGGCTAATAATACAATTTGTGGGTAATTATCTCTCCCCAAAATGTTTTGTCATACACTGTTTTAATCTGAAAATGATCCACAATAACATACCTTATTTTCTGCCTATTACTAAATATTACAAATTGGCTTTGTTATAATATAAAAATGTATGTCATACCATGTCTTTAAAACTGTCAGTTCCTTTTGACTCTACCAAACATTTACAAGAGCGTGACAGTAGTGTGGTAAAACGGAAATCTTTAACTAATATAGTAAGTCTACAAATAGACTTCACTGTATATTCCATATGATCCAATGCATTTTCTGTTTCTTCAACTGCTGATGCAACAGAGCTGTTAGTTCTATATCCAGACTCAATTAATTGAATATTTGAACAAAAATAAACTTTGAAAAAACAATGTCTACATATATTTTATCATAAGTTTAATTTATGAATTAGTAATAAGATTAGACAAATCAAAATATGAAATAATCTTAGTAAACTCCCTGAGAATGTTTAATAAAGCCAGAGAGTTAAACTGCTGCTGGATTAACAGGACCAGATGAAAGTCTTTCAGCTGTGTGGAAACAGTGATTCAATTCGATCTGATTAACAGAGACTAAAGAACTGGTGGGGAGGAGTTTGGGCTCTTTAGGAAGGAAAAGTGCAGCATTTGTTCAGGAAAACTCTACCCGACTCTACTTCCTTGCAGCAGCGCAGCTCTTCCCTGAGAGGAAAGGGAGGATCTCCACAGAGAATATGAGGAAATGTTTTGACGCAGCAGAAGTTGCTGCTATATATTACAGATATGCCATACATGTCTTACATTGGTTATCAACGAGAAAATCTCTTTGCTTTTGAACTTAATGTGGACTCAAATGAGCCACTAAAGGGCACACCACTGGTGATAATGTTTAGTCAAAAAACAGATTGCCATTCTCATATAACTCAGAGTCCAGCATTGTTTCTAAAAGATGAAAAGATAAAAGTTAAAACACTTTATTGTCCCATAGAAGAACTTTGTTTAGCTACTGTTTCATTTGTGACCTCATCATAGACAAGTATAAGGTTAATTCCAAACAATGTGACTTGATTTGAATCAATATCAGAGCAGCATTCTATAAAATAATATCTAAAATTCCAATCAAGGCTAAATTTTACATCTTCATGCATCTCACAGATGATCCAGCAAACTCTTAATTGTAGAATTTAATCTTCCCAAAGGGCCTCATTAGTAACTATAGTTGTTGCTGACGGCTGGATTATTTGTTGAAGTCTATTATTCCAAAAATATATTTGATAATAAATCCTAATAAATATAAGCACGTGCTGGTAACAGTAGTTATTGCAACTGAACAATAAAATGTGGCATGCTTTAGGGATTTATGGATCTTTTAGAAAAACCCTAGTTTAAAAAAATGAAAGATGTGCTGGTACTGTAATGGAAGAAAATCCTTCAGGGTTTCCATAATAATAGGAGACTGAGTCCCAGAAGGCGTTTAAGAATTTAATACAAACATGTCTGGGCAGCACATGGAGGGGACAGAGATTACTCATGCGTCGCCCTACCCAACCTTTCTGACTAACAGTTTAAATAGTATTCAGCAATCACTGTTTATCTCTGCAGCACGTCTTCTCCAATCTTCACGTCCAGCTTCTGGAGAACTGGTAAAGGCCATTCTGATTGTAAAGCATGAATCAGCACATGCCAGATCAGACTGCTCCGTAGTTATCTTGCTGCCCCGGCGTCTGTCTCTATGTTGATCTGACACATCTCTATCAGGAACATAACTTTGCTTTCCCTAACTTTGTCATCTCGCCCCAGATTTGTTCACTAGACAGAGAATATGTACTTAAATCCTAATTACATAGGAATATTCCCACCACAGTACTGTATTGTGGTTTAATTGATGGTGCTAATGTAGCTACACAAACAGAGAAAGTCAGTGTTTGCCTTTAAAATAAAAAAGTTTTTTGGATTTGTGTGCAGAATTAAGACTTGATGCAGTTGAAATTATGGATTTTCTATTTACCCCTGAAGGCCAGTTTCAGACATCTGAATGTGACCCAGCAGTTGTATGACACCCAGTTCTGGTTCAGCTCTGCTCTTCTGAAATTGTGCTGAATAATTTTGAGTAGTCATTATCTTACTGACAGTGTGCAGTAACAGCAGGTCAGAATCTGAGAGAATTTCTAGTTGGTAAGTCAATCTGTTCCCATTAACCCTCTGGGCACTAAGGGACCATTTTGTATGGAAGCAAATTAAAATGCATTAGCAGAAAAGGTTTTTCAATTTCACAACACAAGCCAATTTTGTCTCATAAATGAAAAGAATAAGAAATCATCCAAACTGCTTTTTCATTTTCTACTTCAACATTGCTCATTCTGTGACTTCATGAAAATAATATAGAGAAGGACATTCCTTCCGTTTTTATGTCCGCCCATGTTTTTGTGCTAAAAAATGTTGCTATTAGCTAAAAGAGAAATTACTGAGCCGAAGGACACCACTTAGCTTCCCTCGTCTGTGCCGTTCTCTCTCAACATAGCAATAAAGTATAAGCAGATTGGAGCTCTGACTGAATTAATGTGTGTTTAACCTGCAGCTGGCTGCTGAAGGAGGAGCACCCTCTCTCAACCTCTCCTGATTGCTAGCCTTATACTATTTTCTTATTTTCTTTTCTTAGCTTTTTTTTTTACTCCTCCAGACAAAAGGCACCTAATGGGTAGAACACCCCATTCCCAATTTGACAAAGAATGGCCGGCTTTAAAGCGCACTGAATCTACACCTGCTTTCTTTGCTCCCAGGAAGTAAAAAACAAAAGAACCCGTTAAGAACCCCCACCCACCACCACCACCACCAAAAGTTCTTATCATACATGATGGATCAATTAATGGTATTGAAGATTTTTATAGCCAGAACACTAGCGTTATCAGCTGCCCTAAGAATACAGTGAGAGAAATATCAGAAAAAATCTAGACAATTTTAGAACAACACCCTAACCTGGAAAAGCTTGTTATCCACACAGGATCAAATGATGTAGCCAAAAAATCTGAAGTTCTCAAATGAGACTTGGTGGACTTAACATAAACATCTTTATCAGCGGACCAGTCCCTGAAGGAAATGATGAAAGGTACAGTAGACTTTGCATGCTCCATAAATGGTTGAAGAGAAAATCTGTTGAAAAATCAATCCCATTTATTAATAACTTTAAAATATTTGGATGTGCAAAGCACTTGTTCAAGTCAAATGAACGTTATCTTAACAGAGCTGGACTGAGACTCTTGACTTCAAATATTTTCTGTTATCTAAATCAACACCCAAGAGCTGACCTCGAAGCACGGCCTGTTGATACTATCAGAGAACAGACATTTCCCGACACAGACAAAGTGAAGATGACATCATCCCAGACAGCTCCACAGACTGATGACATTGGGATACTTGCTGGAAATGTTTGTTCTCTGTCAGACTCATCGACACCTAATGACTCTCTGTTTAGAGATTTCTCAGACAGACTGAAAGCACAATTTGTATTTGGATCACAACTAACACTGAAACTTGGACTACATCAGGCCTCTGGGACTAACACTGGTTGTACTCTGCCCATGCCCGAACTAGTAATAACGGACATCTGATGTCCAAGGAAACCGGACAGTAATTCTACTCCCACCGTCTTCCAGAAGTCGTCAGGCCACCTCGGAAAAATCATTCAAGTCATTATTAGCAAGAGAAAACAAAAAACTAAAGCCAAACGCACTTATAATAAAACAAATCTCAAGTTGATCACCTGTCAGAAGGTTCAGCTACGGATTACACTACTTAAGTTTGCTTTATTAAATATTAGGTCTTTATCTGGAAAGTCACTCCTAATCAATGAATTCATCACTGAACATAAAATACATGCCCTTTTTTTATCAGAAACCTGGCTAGATGTAAATAATGAAACATATGTATTGATAGAATCTATTCCTCCTAATTACAATTTATTGAGTGAGAGCAGGAAACTCAGACGAGGTGGAGGCATAGCCACAATCTTTCACAACTCATTGAACTTTAAAAAGGTAACCCTGGGCATATGTCACTCTTTTGAACACCTAGCCACTAGGGATGGGCATTCGATTAAACTGTCTTCATCGATCATCGGGAGAATTAACGATCGATTTTCGATTAATCATTGATATTTTTATATTAAAATTCAGTGTTAATAGGCTATATTAAAATGCAGTGAGAATAGAAAAATAGCGTGTTTCCTCATTGAGATCTTCATCACCAGTGGGACACGTCTTGTGGCAGTTAAACAGAATTCATTCACGGTAGTTGCACAAAGAAAATATGCGCTATAAGCAGCGGAGCCAACAGCTAAAAGACGGTAGGCTACTATTAACACAACTGACGCTCATATTTTTTTTCTTCTCCAAAAAAGTCAACAACAAAAATAACATGTTAAACAATAACTTAATTAAAAAATATATATAATACATATAGGTCTTATAGTTTTGTGTTACATTTGGCAAAAAGAGTCGAGAAAGAGGATGAGAGAGATCAGCGTACCTAACAATGAATTAGGCTCATTAACAGAGTAAAAAAGACACAAAAAAAGAAACCGTAACTTATATACAACTTTAGCATCAGTCTACTGATTTTTGTTGAGAAAGATGAGCATGTTAACATGCGCTGGTGTCAGAAGCGAAAGCAGCCTGGTGACCAGACGGACGGTCACCAGGCTGCTTTCGTGTCTGACCTGCAGCGCTGAGATCACCTGCTGTGAGGGGACAGACGTCGCTGTGATACACATACCTCTGTGCTAACTTGGCAAGCCTCTAGAATCTTGTTTAATTCATTTTCCACCAGTCTGTAGGGGAGCAATCCAGGGGTGGCGGAGCATCCCTCAGAAAGTAATCTGTGAGTAAGTTTCTCTGTTCATTGTGCATCTCGTCTCCTCTGTGCTAACACCGACTTGATGCTAGGTTGAGACCAAGAGCAGGATGCTCCGCTTCTAACCAGGGTTGGAAGTGTGTTCAAGTACTTATACACAGCTTCGCAGTGTTGGCAGTGAACCGAGACTTTTGTTTGTTTGTTTGTTTGTTTAGTCAAAGTGGTCCCACGCCACACTTTGCTGCGACCTCTTCATGACAATGCTACTTTGAAATACACCGAAACTCGCAAGAAACTGAGTCAGCCTGTGGGTTTTATTTTCAGTCATCGCCCTCGTGTGGTAAAGTGTTTAATTACTGCCACATAGCAAAATTAGTTGCATTCTTTCAAAACTCACACTACGCAACAGAACATGCGTTAATTGATCGGTAAAAAAAATGTCATCGATGACATTCTTAATGATCAATTAATCGATCATCGATTAATTATGCCCATCCCTACTAGCCACCCAGATAAAAAAGCCTAACAATGCTTTATTTAGCAGCTGGTAGCTGGATGGAAGGAGTAGTGACTCCCATAAATACTAAAATAAACGTATTCATCTGATATTCGCTTTTGCATTATAAATATAATAAGATTATATAAAAAGGTTGTAAGGGCCAAATAAACAACTGATATGCTAGCAAACCAGGAAGAAGAAGAGTGAGCACTGAGTCCACTCTTCTGGGCTGTTTGGATTGCCAACTCCATTTGAATTTTGGAAAAAAAATTGTGAGGCGGAGAGGAAAACAAAAAATGAATTTTTTCTTTATCGTTTTCCTTAAGTCACAGAATGAGCAATTTTGAGGAAGACATTTTAAAAAGCAGTTTGGAGGATTTCTTATTAATTTTATTTATAAGACAAAATTGGCCGTTGTATTCTGAAAAAGAAAAAGCATGTCTACTAATGTGTTTTCATTTGAATTAAGGTACAGATTTGTTTCCATATTTTACATAGTTTTGTTAATTTGCCTTTTTGAAGCACTTCAATTTATCATTTTACAATACATTCAAATCAGAATTCTGAGCAGACGCAACTTTATGTTAACTGGTGTTATTTTTTGAGTTAGAGCAAAAAGACAAAAATAATAGGGACCAAAGCCTTAGAAAGATAGATAGGTGTTTTATCAGTTCTTGCATATTGTTTATAATAGCATCCTTACTCGTTTTGATTCATTGTTTTGGTGTTTGAAATAGGTTCAGTCAAGTCTTAGATTGTCAGAAATAATTAAAAACATTAACAATATTGTAAATAAATGTTAATATATGCCCAAAATGATTTTTAAAATCTCATTGTTTTTTACCCAGTTTTACACAGACTAAGATTATATTTATAAGACTAAATAATGACTGTTTTTTAAAGCAAATATTTATTGAAAAAAGAAATCTTTACATTTTCTGTATGAGTTATTGACTTCTGCACCAGAATTTCACAGCTCTGGTAAGAGCTGTTGTAACTGGGCTTATATCCTGTAAGCTTTCCGATAACATGTAATAATGCATAATAAGTAGGGGTGTTTGACTTGTTTCTCTGCTGCTGCATACATGACTTACATAAACAGGTGACTAACTGATGAGATCATGCTTTTATTTGAATAAGGTATGCTGGAGAAGGATGCATCTAAAACATGACAGACAGTGAGTATTCTCTCATTTCTAAGTGATCTGGATTAGAGTGCTTGACTAAATTTAACTTCTGATACCTGTTGCTGTGATTTAGTGTTGCCATAGCCATGGTGTATATGGCTTTTTCATCCTTTTTAATGATGTTCACAGTAAAAGAGAGACTTTATTGGCTGCTGCAGCATCATTTAACCTGTTTGGGGCGCTGTTCCCAGAATTTTTACTCAATAACTTTCTAAAGGAAATGTTACATTATACTCTTAAGAGTGACTTTTTTTGTACGATTTGTCTACATGTGTTTTACTGGACCTGCTTTGAAATTAGTCATGGGCTGGTATGAGATTCTCATTGTATGATGCCCTTAAGTAAAAAAAACCTGGTTTCACATTATGACACTAGTATAAAAAAACCCTGATCTAATACTCTTATTTAAGATCACTGATCAAATAATATAACATGTATTATCACACTTACATATTTAGTATTGCTATAACATTTGTTAGGCCCGAGCAGTGAAAGCTCTGTTAATCATTCTCCCATTAGATGAATTGGCATTTTGAAAACCTTTTAAAAACTCACCAAACTTTGCACAGGCATTCATCATGTGTGAAACGCAAGTATTTTCAAGGTTTTGCAAAAGTTGCGTCATTTATTGTAGAGGTCTGAAATTTGGGATACTTGTAGAACTTCCCAAGGCCTACACAAAAGTTTCTTGCAGCCATGGTCCACAACAAACAGGAAGTCAGCCATCATGGATTGAATTTGGGATTTTGTGGTTGTGCAGATGTGGCAAAGTTGGACTTCACGCCATGGTGATACATTATATCTTACTTAATTTCCCTCGGGGATCCATCCATCCATCCATCCATCCATCCATCTATCCATCCATCTTCTTCCGCTTATCCGGGGTCAGGTCGCGGGGGCAGCAGCTTTAGCAAGGACACCCAGACTTCCCTCTCCCCAGCCACTTGTTCCAGCTCCTCAGGAGGAATCCCAAGGCGCTCCCAGGCCAGCCGAGAAACATAGTCTCTCCGGCGTGTCCTGGGCCTTCCCCTGGGCCTCCTCCCGGTGGGACGTGCCTGAAACACCTCACCAGGGAGGCGTCCAGGAGGCATCTTGACCAGATGCCCGAGCCACCTCAACTGACTCCTCTTGATGTGGAGGAGCAGCGGCTCTACTCTGAGCCCCCTCCGGATGACTGAGCTTCTCACCCTATCTCTAAGGGAGAGCCCAGACACTCTACAGAGGAAACTCATTTCAGCCGCTTGCATCCGTGATCTAGTTCTTTCGGTCACCACCCAGAGTTCATGGCCATAGATGAGGGTAGGAACGTAGATTGACACGTAAATCGAGAGCTTCGCCTTTCAGCTCAGCTCTCTCTTCACCACGACAGACCGGTACAACGCCCGCATAACTGCAGATGCCCTACCAATCCGTCTATCGATCTCCCGTGAACAAGACCCCCAGATACTTAAACTCCTCCACTTGGGGAAGGACCCCATCCCTGACCCGGAGAAGGCACCCCACCCTTTTCCGGCTCAAGACCATGGCCTCGGACTTGGAGGTGCTGATTCTCATCCCAGCCGCTTCACACTCGGCTGCGAACCGCTCCAGCGAAAGCTGTGGATCACGTTCCGATGAAGCCAACAGGACCACGTCATCTGCAAAAAGCAGAGACCCAATCCTGAGGCCACCAAAATGGATCCCCTCAACACCTTCGCTGCGCCTAGAAATCCTGTCCATGAAAGTTGTGAACAGGATCGGTGACAAAGGGCAACCTTGGAGGAGCCCAACTCTCACTGGAAACAAGCCCGACTTACTGCCGGCAATGCGAACCAAACTCTGGCACCAGTCGTACAGGGACCTAACAGCCCGTATCAAGGGGCCCGGTACCCAATACTCCCTGAGCACCCCCCACAGGGCCCCCCGAGGGACACGGTCGAACGCCTTCTTCAAGTCTACAAAACACATGTAGACCGGTTGGGCGAACTCCCACGCACCCTCCAGGACCCTGCTGAGGGTGTAGAGCTGGTCCAGTGTTCCACGGCCAGGACGAAAACCGCATTGTTCCTCCTGGATCTGAGGTTCGACTATCCGTTGGACCCTCCTCTCCAGAACCCCAGAATAGACCTTACAAGGGAGGCTCAGAAGTGTGATCCCCCTGTAGTTGGAACACACTCTGTGGTGGTCCCCCTTTTTAAACAGGGGGACCACCACCCCGGTCTGCCAATCCAAGGGAACTGCCCCGATCTCCACGCAATATTGCAGAGTCGCAATAACCAACACAGCCCCACAACATCCAGGGCCTTGAGGAACATGGCCCACTCGGACTCAATGTCCCCCGCCTCCCCCGGGACGTGTTCGAAGTTCTGCCGGAGGTGTGAGTTGAAGCTCCTTCTGACAGGAGACTCTGCCAGACGTTCCCAGCAGACCCTCACAACACGTTTGGGCCTTCCAGGTTTGTCCGGCGTCCTCCCCCACCATCGAAGCCAACTCATCACCAGGTAGTGGTCAGTGGTCTGATCCCCTTTGCTCAGCCCCTCTCTTCACCCGAGTGTCCAGAACATTCGGCCGCAGATCAGATGAGACGACAACCAAGTCGATCATCGAGCCGCGGCCTAGGGTGTCCTGGTGCCAAGTGCACATATGGACACCCTTATGCTTGAACATGGTGTTCGTTATGGACAATCCATGACGAGCACAGAAGTCCAATAACAAGACACCACTCGGGGTTAGATCGGGGGGGCCATTCCGCCCAACCACACCCCTCCAGGTCTCACTGTCATTGCCCACGTGAGCGTTGAAGTCCCCCAGCAGAACAAGGGAGTCCCTGGGAGGAGCACTCTCCACCACCCCCTCCAAAGACTCCAAAAAGGGTAGGTAATCTGATCTGCCGTTTGGTGCGTAAGCGCAATCAACAGTCAGGACCCGTCCCGCCACCCGTAGGCGGAGGGAGGCTACCCTCTCGTTCACCGTGGTAAACCCCAACGTACAGGGATCAATGAAGTATTTTTGAGTGGGTGTGGCCTGTTTTTTCTGACATCACTTTAGCTCCACCCTCTTAGAACAGGAAGTGACTTGTTTCACTGGTGGACATCCTCCTACATTCTGACTCATATAGACCCTGATTTATCAAAGGTTTGCGCTTGTTAAAATGTGCACAAATAATAATTAACACTCTAATGGCCATAAACCTGACAGTTGCCGCAGGTCATTTTTCCCCCTTTTTTTTCAAAAATGCATCATAACATCTGCACCTATTTTTTCTGGATGGAGCAGAGAGTGGCGCATTTGCACCGGATGCATTAAGTTTATTAATGACAAACGAAAAATATTACTCACAGACATTCTAGCCTAATAGTAATTAACTCTCTAAATGCCATTGACTGGGCAGGTATGTCACCCCCCCCCCCCCCCCCCTATTTTTTTTTTTGCCAAATATGCATCCTGAATTCACTGCACCTATTCCTCCTCTCTCTGGCTGTGGCACAGTGCATGGGGCAGAAAGGCTGGCACACACAGCAGCAGAAGCAAATTTGAATACTGCTCTTTGCGTCTGTTATGATTTGCACACACAATCTTAGTAGATCAACCACAAATCAGGAACACACCTTTTGCATAATTTTTTTGCAGTGCACGCAATTTTGCACTGTTTATTTGGAATATTGATAAATCAGGCCTATAGTGCGTTCCATTTACCTCGGAATCTGGAACTTGGAGCTGGGTTTGATGTCACATCCAAGTAAACAGTTAACCCCAGGTAGTCATTGTTGGTAGTTTCTCTTATAAACATCGTTAAAAGCTTTACTTTTCATGTGCAAACACCACTTTTAATTTCTTAAGCTTAGAGTTGCAGGCTCTACATGTAACATTGATTTTAGACACACTGTTACAAGTGTGTCTTGTAAAATTGCAGAAATTAAGTATTTGGTCAATAACAAAAGTTAATTTCAACCCTTTGTAATGTAACCTTGGTTGGCAATGACAGAGGTCAAACATTTCCTGCAGGTCCTCACCAGGTTCTCACACACTGTAGCTGCTATTTTGGCCCATTCCTCCATGCAGATCTTCTCTAGAGCTGGGATGTTTGGGGGCTGTCGCTGGGCAACACGTACTTTCAACTTCCTTTACATATTATCTATGTTAGCTAGGCCACTCCAGAACCTTGAAATGCTTTTTACATAGCCACTCCTTCATTGCCCAGGCGATGTGTTTGGGATCGTTGTCATGCTATAAGATCCAGCCACGTTTCCTCTTCAGTGCTCTCACTGATGGAAGGAGGTTTTTCCCCAAAATCTCACCACACATGGCCCCTTTCATCCTTTCCTTAATACGGATCAGTCATCCTGTCCCCTTTGCAGAAAAGCAGCCCCACAGCATGATGCTTCCACCCCCATGCTTTACAGTGGGTATGGTGTTCTTGGGATGTAACTCAGCACTCTTCCCCCTCCAAACACGGCGAGTGGCGTCTATACCAAAGATTTCTATTCTGGTCTCATCTGACCACATGACTTTCTCCCAATCCTCTTCTGGATCATCCAGATGGTCTCTGGTAAACTTTAGACAGGCCTGGACATGTGTTTGCTTAAGCAAGGGGACCTTTGGAGGGCTGCAGGGTTTTATTCCATGATGACGTAGTGTGTTACTATAGCAACCTTTGTTACTGTGGTCCCAGCTCTCTTCAGGTCATTGACCAGTTCCTCCATGTAGTTCTGGGCTGTTTCCTCACCGTTCTATAGATCATGTGTTGTAGATTGGTTCATCCCAGTCTTGTGCAGGTTTACAATTTTGTTCCTGGTATCCTTGGACAACTCTCTGGTCTAGGCCATGGTGGAGATTAGAGTCTAAATATTTGATGGTGTCTTTTATACAGATAAGTTCAAAGAGGTGCCATTAATACAGGTAACGAGTGGAGGATAGAAGAGCTTCTTAAAGAAGAAGTAACAGGTCTTTGGGGGAAATAATTCTTGCTTGGTTGTAGGCGCTAAATATTTATTTTCTGCACCATTATACAAATAAATTCTTTAAAAATCATACATTGTGATTTCCTGGGATTTTTCTTTCACGTTCAGTCTATCAAAGTTGAAGTGTACCTACAGTATGATGGCAATTACAGACCTCTCTCATCTTTTCAAGTGAGACAACTTGCACTAATTGGAGGCTGCCAAATACTTTTTTGGCCCCTTGTACAAATGGTCATAGAATATGTTGTTAACTTGTTTCTTCTTAATAAACAATGGCATTGAAAAACTGTAACTGGTTAATTTCCACTACAATCGGCCAGCTATGGTGTAGCAACTGGGATAATTGGAAATTAATTAATTATTACTATTAATTTACCATTCATCAGTTTTAAACTATGGCATCCTCTGCTGAAATGATCCTGAGTCCTGGTTGATCCTGAGTCGGGCTGGGTAGAGGAAGTCGTAGCGCACACCTTCAATGCCATGTAGTAGCTTCCTAGCTAGCAGTGATAGGCCGTAGTCGCTCACCGGCTCTTGGTTTCAGCTGGGCGTTCTGGGTGCCCTGTCCAGCAGCGGTTCCTTGTCCAGCTTGAGTGCTTCTTTGAGCATAGTGGTCAGTGGAGAAGTGGAGGCAACGTTCTCCTCCGTGACCCCTACGAGTCGAACGTTCCGCTATGTATGTTTTAGAAGTTATGTTGTCAGAGCAGCTTTGTCCAGTACATTACAGTATTAATATTAATATATACCATATAATACTAATGAAGTGTAGAGTGTTACTGGCACTTCAAAGTTGCTGAGCTTTCAAGCCACTAATGCCACTGGTTTTATTTTACTATCATTAGATCAGATCTTGGGATTTGTTCATTTTAAATAGCTGAGATTGGAACATATATCTGTTATAGTGAATCAAGATGTTCACACCAACTTTAAATATTTCAGCTATTGCTGGAAGTTGCATTATTTATTTAAAGTTTCAATGTTTTTGCTACATAAAAGTTCGACAACCTCTCCAGTGCTGTGAAGTATATTTTAATCCTCTCAGAATAGAGGGTTCTTTCATCAGAACACTTTCTAATTTATTGAACATGATTGGATTGGATTAGATTAGATTGGGGATGTATCTCAGTAAATTAGAATATCTTTGAAAAAGGCATTTGTTTAAATAACTCAGTAAAAAAAAAAATGTTATCAAAGCAACCTGGGCTTCCTCAACACTTTAGCAGTGCCAAAGGTTGAATTGAGGCAAAAGGAGCCCCAGCCAAGTATTGAATGCACATACTGTACCGTACATGAGAATATTTTCAAGTAGACATTTCTGCATTTCAAAAATAATAATTTTCATAATTCTTTAATAATATTCCAATTTCTGGAGAAGCTTAGATTTTCATTAGCATGAACATAAATAGGGGCTTGAAATATATCACTCTGGGTGTCATAAATTCAATTCATATTCAATTCAAAATTCTTTATTTGTCCCAAAGAGAAATGAAATGTCTTAAATCATCAATCAAATCAAACTTTATTTTTAAAGCGCTTTTCAAACCACAACAAAGCTTCTCAAAGTGCTTTACAGATTAAAAATGACCCACTACTCCCCCTCCACCCTTAACTGATATCATCTATCTTAAAAGTCATTTTGGATGGTGATGTTGTGGGCAGGAAGAGTCTCCAATAGCAGTCAGTCTTGCAACAAATCTAAAGAGGCCTCTGACTGAAGTCGGCTGCTGAATAACATCTCAATAACCAGGCAGCAGAGACCATATTCCACAGTAACATGTCCTGGATGACACCATCCGTTGTTGCCTAGCACTGTGAATCCATCTCATTTACTTTTGCCACTTGTCTTTTAAACTCTGTCTGGCCGTATAGTTAGAAAGCCAGGCAGAGGCGTTGGAGTAGGAGATATGATCCTTGCCCCTTATGATGGATGAAAGACATGGTTTAAACTTCCTTCTTCTCTCTCTGCTCTTTGGTCCTGTTCTTCATCCATGAAGCCTCCTTTTCAACTCCTCTAGGATTTGGGGTCAGAGTTCAGGTATTATTTGGACTTTTGAGATTCTAATCACCAGCTCCAAGTTGTAAAAACAATACATTGTTGCCATGGTTACACATCATAAACTGTAAAAAAAAGTTACAAATAAATCGTTCCCGCTGCTCCACGTCTAGAACCAGAAGGAATAATGCTCCAAACTATGATGCATGTACCAAAATATTTATGAACAAAAGTCTAGAAGAAGTACGAATCAGAACGCACATAGCCGCTCTAATATGCTGCCACCATGAGCTATTCTAGGATCTATATAAAATATGTTGTATGTTATAGTCACATTTTGAGGAAAAGTAATATGATTCATTCAACTTTTCAATATCATTATGTTATATTATATTATATATTTACCTGTCGTTGCTCCCTAGGCTGAGCAGGTGAAGAAGGATCCTTCTCTATGTGCTCAGTCTACTTTCTATTTTGGGTAACTGGCTCTTTAAGGGAACAGCACTGAAAAGCTAACAGCTATGAGATCATCGGCTTGCGTTGTCATGGCAACAAAGGCTGTTGCACCACAACTGAGAAATAAAATGGCTGGCGTGGTGTTGCTCTCCCTCCTCCTCCTCTTTCTTTTTGGTAGCAGTGAACTGGAGCAGATTGGTTGTGACACCGTCCTACACCCCCACCACCTCCTCCCCCCATGTTGCCCTGCCCTGCCCTGCCCTGCCCTCTCCTATTGCTCCTTATTCTGTCCCTCCAGCTGTCCATTCACACTCCACACATGTGAGTCAGCAGGAGTGTGTTGGAAGCTTTGGTCGTTTGTTTTCTCCTTTCGTTTCTTTACAGTTGACCAAAGTTTTAATTTCAGGTGTAAATCACTTTATGAGGTAGAGTCTTTGAAGGATTCCTGTTGGCTGTGAGTTTTGGGGAAGGCGTTTTAAGGGGCCCTCATCCCTAAAGAGGACAGTCCATGATGCAGGGAGACAATGGGAATGTAGACTTCTTCCTCTTTCCCTCTGGACTTTACCTGAGGAGTGGATATCTTTGTGCGTGTGTGTGGGATCTGTTTGTATTTACTCTCTCTACCTCTAACGCATGTCCTCGTTCTCTCTCCCTTGCATCCTCTCCTCTCCTCCCCTCCCATCCCCTCCCATCCCCTCAGCCTCAATCACCCAGACACAGACGCATGCATGCTCACGCAGAATCACGCGCAGCAGGCGGATGCGCACACACGTACTCTCCCTCCCTCTCTGTCACACACATACTCACACACCCTTCCTGGAGGTGCTGGGAGCAGCTGCAGCATTAGCGTTGAAAGAGACTTGCCGTTGACTGGAGTTTGCATCCCCCCCCACCCCCGCCCTCTCCCCCGTTAATGAATGGATGCTACGGTGATCGGATCGGGAGCTTCTAACGCTGGATTGCGGGAAACTGTGGATATCTGTTCCTGACTTTATTTATTTCATTTCTATGCTCACCATTTTTTCTCCCCACCCTCTGCTGGTGTGCTGTTGTCGAAAGGACGATGGGGTCTTGTGTCTGATGGGATAAAGATGGAGGTGAACACGGTGTCTCCGGCGCTGGGCTTACTATTGAGCTTTTAATGCCCCTCGGGGTGAAAGGAGCTTTTATTTCTGCCTCTTTTTTAAGCCAGCTCTTTTGTTTTACGGGGGATCGGCCGAGCACTCATGTGGTGAATTGAGCTATTGTCAAAGACTGGGCCTCCTAAAGCTTTGCATCTGTGACCAACCGTCAATCTCCTCCGGATCCTCCCCCTCACTGTTACTTTCTACTGAAAGGGAACAAGCAGATCCCAAAAAGCTCAGCTGAAATCTTTTCTCACCGTCCTCCTTGCTTCCAATGCCCCATTTCCCTCCTCTCTACCCCTGCCCCCCCCACATCTCTCCTGCTCCCTCCTCCCACATCAGAGTGGCTACGTAATGTGCCTCCCTACGCATGCAAATGGGGATGCTACAAATGGTGGCTGGGACTGATGTCGATGAAAGGGTGATGCTGCGCGCAATCACCTGCTCCTCCGCCGCCGTCGCTCCGGACCAGCCGATGACAACAGCCCACAGCGCCAACGCGGCCGTTTGTAGCTCGCTCGTGGACGTAAATGAGATGCGTGAATGTGTGTGAAGGCGCACACGGCTTCCTGCCATGTCTGGTGTGTGATCGCTCTAGCGGGACGTTCTCACTGATGCGGGGGAGGCACTGAGCCTGAGGTTGGTCGACCTCCCCCATCCCCACCTCCCCCCCCCCCCCCCCCCCTTTCTCCCCCATTTCACCGATTCCCCCTGCCCCTGCCACCCTTTTGCCCCACGCTTCCATATCCCAGAGGTCCCTGGGGAGTGAAGCCTGCCGGATAAAAAAAAAAAATTCGGGTCACGATGAAGAAGAACCGCAGCGGCAATCTGCGGCGGGCCTGGCCGAGCTCGGAGCTTCCCGAACGCCCGCTGGATCACAATCTCTCTCGTAGCGAGAAGGACATCCGTGTGCAGAAGCAGCATCTTCCTCCTCCTCCTCCGCATTTCTCACCGTCCCCGCCAAGTTATCGTGCGCCAGGTGAGTCTGACACACCCCCCTTCTGCCAGAAGCTCCACCTTCTCTACGCTAGGCAGCTAAGAGTTTAGGAAAACTGATGTTGAAAGTGTGCATTGCAGGGATGTGGTGGTGTTGGAAAGATTTTCCTTTCTATCACAGTGGAAGCTGACATTAGACATTTATTAGACCCCCCTCTCAGTGGGGTCAAATCTGTGTAGTATCCTTGATATGTAATAGTATATTTTACAATCTCAGTGTTATTTGACCTATATTTTAAAGTATAGATAAAAGGTAATGTATGTGCAGCATGTACTGTTTGGATGTGCACGTCTGGACGATAAAGGGGTGTAGGATCCTTCACCTTTAGGAGAAATCTTGCCTTTTCGTGTTCGTTTGGTCATCTGAAATGATGAGGGAACATTCTCACTTTGCAAAACCCTTTTAATTGTGAGTATTTGGATGTTGCTCTGTCCCGAGTTAGTATAATTAAAATGCATTTCTTGCAGATTCACAAACATCAATCTTTAACCACATAAAGCTTTAAGGGCTTGAGATACTAAACAGAGATAACGTCATCGTGTTGCTTAACTGACCGTTGGGCTGAGTATGCTGAGGAGGCAGAGCTAAAGTTAAAGAAGCAGAACAGAGATGGGTGATTTTGATTCTGCTGTTTCGATGTGAAGATGAAGAGATTTATGTTGAATGCCAATCAGACACTGATTTGGACGTCAAGGATTCTTTTTCGTCTCATCTGATTCTCAGATGTAGGTCAGGGGACAGGGTCACTACAGCACAGATGCTGCAGCAGTGCATTCAGCATGTTGCTTTACAACCTTCCAGCTAGACAGATGTCAGCTCCCGGAAGAGCTCGAAGCCCAGCTTTCTGGCTATAGGATGATCTCATCATTCGCTACGGCTGACAGTAAAGCCAGCTTATGGCGGACTGAGAATTTCTGTGTGGGTTAGTTTGGAGTAGAATTTCAAATAGGTCGGTCTTTGAGGATGGCTTTAGCTGCTTCTCTGAAATGACGTGAAAGAGACGAGAGATCTGCAGAGGTTTTTACTGTGCTGTTGCAGATGCCTCGCTGTGCTAACCCAGAAGAAGCAGGAGCTGCAGAGAGAGGCTAAGGAAGCACAGAGACGAGGGGAGGAGCCGTTCCTGGCAGCGTGCACACTGCCGCTGTTTGACCATTACATCATAGCTTCACACGCTGCGCCCACTGTTCATTCATGATCTAACTGTTGTGCCTCTGCCTCCTCCTCCTCCTCCTCCTCCTCCTCCTGCAGGTGATGTGTCTCCAATCAGTATGTCACCTATCAGTCAGTCACAGTTCATACCACTGGGGGAGATCTTGTGCTTGGCCATCTCTGCTATGAACTCTGCCCACAAGCCTGTCAACCAGGAGGCACTGATGGAGCACCTCACTGCCAGTTTTCCAGGTACAAATCCTTGTAAAAACATGGAATACAAAGTATGCTGTCTTTGGAAAAATAGAAACAAATATAATAGTGAATCTATTAGAAATATACAGTGCAGTGAAAAACAATTTATTCTGATTTGCTTTTTTGTCACACTTAAATATTTCAAATAGAGAATTTTACTAGCCGACAAGCATAACAACAAACGAACAATGATAGATAAACTGCATTGATGTTGATGCTGAGTAATCTCCATGAAACTTGTATTATTATTCGGGTGAGCTTACCCAGCAGACCCTCCAGTGGGATGGTAGAAGTCCAAAAAATCTGATCAGCTAGTAACAAGTTAAACAGACAAACCAGGTCATTCAAACATCCCACTAAACATTTACTAGTGTAGCATTAGCCGCTATTCAGCTAACAGCTGCAGGAGGTGAGGACTGCTCATTAGGTGTCACTACCTGTGTGTAGTGAGCATTAAAAAAATCTTTCAATATATAAAGTCTTAAGTACAGCTACATTAAACAGTTTATGCTCTTTGGTTGTTGAAAGATCCCAGCTGTACCTTCACTGGCTTCTTCTTGCATCTGGGGTTATGTATGCAATACATGATCAACATTTCAATGATAATTTCTGTTTCAAAGTTTAATACTAAATATTGTTGCAAAATTTTACAAAGGTAATGTTAGAACCAGCAAGCGTTTCATCCCTGAAGCTATGAAGTTAATTCACAAAGCTGAAGGAAAAGACCCAAATGAAACAGATGTGCAATGTATAGGATGTGCGCTATAGAGGATCCCACAATCTCTCTACTTTGGCTTCCACAGTCTAATATATTCATATCACTCATCCCTACATAAAACTAACATAAAAAAAAAAATCATAATATCAATAGTCAAACATGGTGGTGGTAGTGTGATGATCTGGGACTGCTTTGCTGCTTCAGGCCCTGGATGACTTTTTGTGATTGAACTATAATTTCTGTGTTAAAATATTCTGCCCTCACCTTGATCTAAAGGTCAATGCACTTTGGTTACTCGGTAAGAAAACAATCTGAAGCATACCAACAAGTCTAAATGGGTGACAAAACCATAATGACAGTTGGGGTGGCATAGTCAAAGTCTGGATTTGAATCCGACTGAGACGCTGATCGTAAACAGGCTTTAGATTTCAGCTTTAGAATTAGAGCCTGTGCAATTTCCTGCAGAAATAGGAACACATAAAAACAGGAATTAATTAAATATTTGTAAAATCTCCATCTTGTTGCTGTTGTACAAACGTACATTTATACTGTTTGGTCAAAGTCGTTTGCTGTTTTTTTAAATACTTTTCAATGCATTTAGTGTATTTATGAATGAAACCACAGACCGATGTGGAGGATAGTTAATAGGAGTTGATTTTTACAAGAAAACAGAAAATAAAAATGGACAGACTGTATCAGGTTAAAGTCCATTAGCAACAATATTCACGTTTAATAGAGTGACAGTTATACTAATGAAATTACCATAACCCTACCAACAGAAAGATTTCTGCAAAAGAGACCGTTTACACTGTCAGAAATGCTTATTAGTCAAAAAACTGCACAATATTAAATGAAAAAAAATGTGTGGCTCCCTAGTTTCTGTCTGCAGAGCATCATTCTGGTGCACACAGTACCCATTGGTTGTGGGGGTTATCAAGTTTTGTCTGTTTAAGGACTAAAATACTAAATTACTAAAATACTGTGGTTGTGTAGGTGTGTTCATCTTGTAACTGGGGATGTGTTCAGAATGAGCCAAACTCCTATTAAACAGGAGTCAGTACACTCCTGCTATCTTTGAAACTTCCTCTGCTTAATTCTAGGTACATTTGAGCCCTTATTTACAGAAGTGTTTTTAGTTGCATCTCACAGAAAAAGGCGTGGTCCACAGAGTGGGGTCTAATTTTAAAAAGGGATCAGTCTGGAGATGGTTGCTAAAGGATTTTAAAGGGATTAGAAAAACGCAGTGAAGATGTTTTCAAGTCGAGAAATTGGTGCAGCGGTGACATTAATCCACAATGCATGAAAATACAAGAGGAAAACTGGTCATGGACGCTTCCAAGAGGTCTATAGGAATATTAATAAAGCTGCAGGCATTTCTGGAAACTACTGGCTGAGTAGTACATATTACAATGATCTCACGTATTCTCATACATCTAGCCTATGGGCTTATGTGGTAAGAGGGAATCATCTCCCTATGAATACAATCAGCCGACACCTGGCAAATTTTGCAGAAACACAGGAAATCTCCCAAAGCCATGTGGGAAATTATGTTACGGCCTGATGAAGCAAAGGTTGAACTTTTTGAGATAGAAAAAAAAAACCCCACTATACACATAGTGAAGCATGAACTTTACTTTTCAGCATCACAACCACCCAAAGCATACGTGACGGTTAACAAAGTAACGGCATGACCAGAAGATTCCAGTTTTGAAATAGGCTAGCCAGGTCCTAACCCTTCATTAAAACCTCTGCAGGATGAGAGCCCTGCACAGGAGAGGCAATCTGACACATATGAAGTTACTGCAGAGAAAAGTGGACAAATATTGCCGAGTCAAAATGTCCCATGCTGATAGTCAAAGAACACTAAAAACAGAAAGGAAATCAAAAGGTGTTTTAACTAAGAATTAGTCTGTGCACATTTATACAACCACGTTATTTAATAGTACATTATGGTATCCTGAAACAAATCATTTAGTTCAGTTTTAAAGTTTATAGGTCACATTAAAGGTTTAAAAAGTGCTGAAATGATTTATATTGGTCTGAACTTTTAACAGGTCAGGATAGACCATTTAAAACGGCTGCTTTAAAGCTCCTGTTTGAAGGAAGTTGTCTCAGTTTATTTGCTGTATTGATACTTTTAGACAAGGTGCTTCAGACAAAAGACCTCATCATTTTTTTTGGCTTTGCTGATAAGTGTGAGCAGATCCTCGGCTATCATATAGTAGTCAAAGCAGGTGATAGTTAAACAGACAAACCAGAACATTCTGATTACTGCTGATGTGAATACCTTAACTAACTATGCATCGACCACTAGGCTACTGGTGGCAGCTAGAGGCAGAGGACTGACCCTGCATCGCTTAGTTAAAGATTTTTAAATGCTGCTAAATTTAAGACTTGAGACTCGTTAGTAAAACATCCTCACTTTACTTTCACTCCCTCTTGCTTACTTCTGTGGGGATGAGTCTCAGACGATACCTGACTTAAACACTTAAGTTTGGTGTTCTTGCCTCTAAACTGTTTAAGGTATCCATCTCTAAACTTATAACAAGACATTTTGACCCACCTCAGACCACCACAGGATATGTCTAAAAACAAAAGGTTTTCTCCCGAGTCCAATCTGTAGGATGGCTTTTAATGTTGCTTTCTCTCAGAGTGGCCTTTCAGATATTGACACAAAAGGATAATGTGTATACAGTGTATGGTAACTTCTGTCAAGACCTAACAATATGTTCACACCAACTTAAAATGATTAATGCAACATACTGCAAGAGATAAATATTTAACGTTTTAATGTTTCTGCTGATTTAAAACTAGAGACACTGAGACATTGACATTATTTAGCAAAGAAACATGAGAAAATAGAGCCATGTTTAATAGATTAGATTGATAAGAATATTATTTAAAAAGCTATTCTATTTCACTAAGTGAAACACCTTAAATAGGTTAATTCTATACAGACTGATGTTTTAAGCCTTTATTTCTATGAATTATGATCTAATGCTTCCAGTTAATGAGAACATGGCTATTAAGATTTGAGGATTACATCAGACCAACACAAAACAGTTTTATTACAGAAATGTGGGTGTATTGAAAAGTATGTTTAATACCTGCTTGAAGGTTGTTATTTTTCATTAAATACATATTCTAATTTATTGAAGAGGACTGTATGTATGGGAGAGTAGCTGAATAAACTATGGATTATATGGGTCTTAAAAAGAACTATGCTGAACACCCTAAATGTTTTAACCCAATCTCTTCTGTTCATGGATATTTGGTTTATTGATTGAATATCTTGTTATACAATTTCAATTCTTCCTATTGTTTAACAAAACCTGCAGTCTTTAACACTAATATTTGGTATTTTCCTTACTATCTTTTACTAGTAAGTAAAAAGCTAGTAAGGAAAACTTTTTTAGTACTAACAATCCCCTTACTAACTTTTTCTACTAGTAAAGTGATTCTTCAAAATTCGGAATCATCGTTATGTCAATATATACACACCATTATGATCTGCAACATGTTTCTAAACCTACAAAATATTATTTTCAATTATTTGTGTGGGTTTTTTTAAAGTCAAGAAAATATACTAATAAATCATATGGATGGATGGACTTTTTCTCCTTATGTCTGCTTTTCTTTACACTAATATTTTTATCCTGTTTTATTGTGTCTACTATTTACTTCTTGCAGGTGTGCCTACACCCAGCCCAGAGGTCCTGCGACACACTCTGAACATGCTGGTGCGAGAGAGGAAGATATATCCAACTCCAGAGGGCTACTTCATCGTCACTCCCCAGACGTACTTTATCACTCCTTCCCTCATCAGAACAAACAACAAGTGGTATCACCTGGAGGATCGGCTACCAGAACGTCAGCAGCAGCAACAGCCACAGAACTGTACCTCACCTCAGTCTGGAAATGTCACACCGTCCACACCAGGCTGCATGAGAGATAGGGCGCCTCGCAAGAACCACAATGACTCATACAATTCCTATCGGGAGGACCAGTCAAGGTTGCATGGCTCTGCACTCCAAAGTAAGTCACCAAAGGAGCACAAGGGGGATTCTTATCAAAACAAGCCACCCAAGGATCAAAATGGTGGGGAGACCCTTACGAGCACGTCGGCCAAGGAACACAGAGGAGAGCCACCATCATACCCCCATCCCCCGGCTCCCACTTCTCCTCCTATACAGTCACCGCCTTCTCAAGATCAAGCTGATAAGAGCAAAGGCATAACTTCTTTCCCTTATAAAGCTGACACTCTGACCAAAAAGAAAGAGGCAAGTGGTGGTGGAAGTGGTGAGAAGCAAACCAAAAGGTTTGGTCTCAAACTTTTTAGACTAAGTTTCAAGAAAGATAAAATGCGACAGCTGGCAACCTTCTCAGCTCAGTTCCCCCCAGAGGAGTGGCCCCTGCGTGATGAGGATGTGCCAACCACGCCCATTCCCCGTGAGGTGGAGATGGAGATAATTCGCAGGATTAACCCTGACCTAACAGTGGAGAATGTTGCGAGGCATACCGCTGTAATGAAGAGGTTGGAGGAAGAGCGTACACAGAAGAACAAGGCGGGGTCTTCTGCCCAGCACAGTGCACGCAGCCGGAGGGGCAGGGGCCACCGGAGAGCGCCACATGGTAAGTCTCGCTCTCACAGCAAACCAAGGACATCCAGGGGAGACCCATCTGAGGGTTCAAACTGGGATCTGGTGTTCATGGAAAGGGATTACCGCTTCTTTAGCCACTCGTTGGTTCGCTCGCCTCGGGAAGCTATGTACACTCTGGAGCGCAGGCGAAGTGGAGGTGCAACGTACCTGGTTCACAGTAACCCCAATATTACTGAATCGTACTGCCCTGCTACGCCTGAGTGGGATGTGTCCGGGGAGCTTGCCAAGAGACGAACTGAGATGCCCTTTCCTGAGCCTTCACGTGGAACTTGTCAGTCCAGAGTGCAAAGAAGTCACAGCCACAATCAGGACAGGAAGTCTCGACATGAGAGGTCAGATCAAGCTAAGGAACGATCTCGCTCAATGGACAACTCTCTCAAGGGTCCGTCACTGGGAGCCCCAGAAGACTTTGAACCCAGTCTGGAGGAGCGTAGTCATTACTACACTGATGATGGCACCCTACGAGCCACACAGAAGTCCTCCCACTACTCAAGGATCATGTTTTCTGCTGCTAAGTTCCACTCCGACTTTAATGTGCCTGATTTGGGGAAAGGGAGTCTGGATGACTCAAGGATCCGGAGTACAATGGAAAGGAACAAAAGCAGAGACAGCTTGCCGACGTACAATGAGCTAATGGGACTTTCTCCTAAGCCCTCTACGGATGAGTACTTCCAGTGCAATACATCAAATGAAACAATCCTTACTGCCCCTTCGCCTCAGGCAAAATCAGAATATGACACATTAACCTCATCAGGGGGACTCCGAAAGGGCTCTCCAGCTGACCGGCAAACTCCTCACCTTACCTCTCCCCATACAATGGAGTACAAAGAGGACATGTTGGCAGCAAAAGGACAGAGCTGTTCAGCGCGACTGACGCCAAGCCAGACGCCAGAACCAGCACAAAATGCCCGTTTGACGCCACACCAACACAATGTCGATCCCGGAGGGGGAGGAGGAGGCAGTTTGGTGATAAAGAGGAAAGAGATCTTCAGCAAGGACACTTTGTTCAAACCTCCACATAATGCCTTGTCCACTAGCTATGTGGACAGCAGCTACACCAAGTCTGGCACATTGCGGAAAGCCTCACATGCCAAATCAACAGAGGCCCTAGACAATCCTGAGCCCCAGCAGCCTTCCAATTCAGCCACTTCCTCAGCGTCACCTGCAGTTTTACAGAGCAGCTTAGAGCCAACAGTCCCCTCTGCCTCCTTTGACTATTATAATGTATCAGATGATGAGGAGGAGGAAGAGGCAGAGGAGGACTCGCACAAAGAGTTGGCCACAGCAGAGGACAGCAAAGACCATGGGGAAGGAGGCGGAAATGGTGGAGGCAGCAGCGGTGGTGGTGGAGAAGGGACCATGCAGTGGCTCCTTGAACGGGACAAGGAGCATGACTTGCAGCGGAAACTGGAGACCAATCTGACCCTGCTTAGCCCCAAGGAGACAGAGAACAGCAGCAGCCAGAAGTCGGCCCACTCTGCCCGTTTGGACAGCATGGACAGCAGCAGTGTCACGGTGGACAGTGGCTTTAACTCTCCCAGGTAGGAAAGTAAATTGTGGATCATTCCAAACTTAACATAAGAGAGTGTGTCCTCCAGGTCTCAACTCCATCTGTTTGTGGCCAGATCACAAATCTTTTGAAATGGTTGACCCATATACAAGCATCTAAAGATGTATTTTAAAAATAATGACAGAATACTACACTAGTACTTTTTAAAAGTTTATCTGGGACATGACAATCTTCAAGAAGCAATACAAGTCCAGTTGCCTTTATTGTAAGCAAATAGAATGACTTATAAATCCATACAAACACTTCACAATACCGGATGGATGGATGGAAATCATTGAACAACTAAATCCTAAATATTGTCTTTTCTGTCTCAGATTTAAACAATTGTCAGATTTTTCATAATTTTAATTGTTGCATGACCATTTATAATAGAAAACATGAGGAGTACATTTGTTAACTAAATAGATAATTAAATTCAGATTAAAATAAAAAGACAATGAAAGTATGTAGTGTTTTTTTAATGGTCTTTGTTAGGTTGGTAGGTTTTTTGGTTTTCTAATGTCACCTGTATAGAAGCTTTATAGATATACTTCACAAGGCTTTCACTTACAAATGAAATGATTTTCCAAATATTTCTTCTACAAAAAGGACCAATCTAAATTTAGTGGCATATTTCTGAACTATATAAGTATATATTTTATTGCTGTTATAAAACATGGTTTTACCATTTCTTTACAACAGAGACAGAATGACATTTTAAGATATACTAAGCATTTTTATATCTGCGAGTTAGCATTACTATTTGTAAATACCACTCTGTATTCTCTGGTAAATGTAGATCTTTATCAAATAGTATAAAGTATATCTCTCTGTATTAAACAGCAAGTAGGCAGTTGACTGAGCAGTCAACATGCCTTCACAGAAAAAAGATTTTCTTATAAAAACTTTCCTGACAATGTGACAGTTGCAGTTGAATTGCCACTATACAAATCAACTCATCTGAACTAACTGAACTGTTATGTTGGTAGGTGCATTCACTAATTTGAAGAGATTGAATTGTTGAGTTTTCTGATTGGCTGATCAGAGACAAAACCTGTTCATAAGCTATTGTTTTGTGTATATCTGATATTGTTGGAACATCACAGTCAACCGTTTTTGGTGTCTGGAAGCTGTAGAGAAAATTGAGCCCATCTAAGCCACAAGTAAACTAAGTTGTTGCTGAAGCCCCCCAGGCCGGCAAGAGGCCTCCAAGAGCGCTTGACCTCTTACTTGGAACATAGATCTCAAAATTTCAAACTTGCAAATTTGTTTATCAGAAATTAGTTTACCTTTAACTTTGTTCTTTTAAAATGTTCACCTTCCAACAATCTAAAAAATACACCCAGAGGATGGTTTATCAAACCATAATCATGTCTTAGAATAGCCTAGTTAAAGTTCAGAGTTTAATCTGTTTTAAATTCTGTGGCAGGACTTGTTTTGCTGTTTGCAGAAACCCTCCATCAAACAAAATAGGCAACTGAACTTTAGCTGTTTTGCAAAAATGTAATTGTCTAGATGTCCAAAGCTAGCAAAGACTTGGATCTTTAGCTGCAACAAAAGCTGGTGCAGATTTTAAGAATAAGGGAGATGTACAGAATTCTGGCAACAACAGATGAATAAAGCTGATGAGTCATACAATGGAGTTGTTGGAAAGAGTGGTGGACGCTAGGCGTCAGTCAGAAGTGAGCATTTGTGAGCAGCAGTACAGTTTCATGTCAAGAAAGAGTAATATACAGTAGATGCAATGTTTGCTTTAAGGATGCTGATGAAGACGTACAGAGAAGGTCAGAAGGAGCTGCATTGTGTCTTTGTAGATTTAGAAAAAGCGTATGACAAGGTGCCGGTAGAAGAGCTGTGGTATTGCTTGAGGAGCTTTGGAATGGCAGAGCAGTATGTTATAGTGCAGGACAGGACAGTATGAGAGCTGTGAGACAGCAGTGAGGTGTGCTGTAGGAGTGACAGAGGAGTTTAAGGTGGAGGTGGGATCGCAGATTAAGCCCCTTGTTGTTTGCTTTGGTGATGGACAGGCTGACAGATAAGGTTAGACAGGAGTCTCCATGGACTATGATGTTTGCAGATGACATTGTGATCTGCGGTGAGAGCAGGGTGCAGGTAGAGGAAAAGCTAGACAGATGCAGGTATGCACTGGAAAAGAGAGGAATGAAGATTAGTCACAGCAAGACAGAATACATGTGGGTAAATGAGAGAGACACAAGTGGAATGGTGAAGTTACATGGAGTAGAAGTAAAGAAGGTAGCCTGGCCTAAACTATGTGCTTTGCTTTACTAGCAAAGCACATAGTTTCCCCTGCCAGTTGGTGAAACAGTCTTCTCTGAAATGTTGACAGCAAACTTATGTGCGGTTTTTAATCTTGCTGTGACCAAGAAACTTAATCAATTTCTCTCTCACTGCAGATGGTTTTGGTAAAGTATGAAAGCTAATAATATCATTCTTCTTAGCATTCCAACCCGCTAGAGCACACAGCTGTTGATCCGCCATCGTCTTCTCTACTCTTTAGAACCTGAGTGGGCGGGGCAGAGCGGAGCAAGAGGAGGAGCTTGTAGCCCCGCCCAGTGCAGTTGCTACGTCACAAACAGTCTGGATAGACGGCCTTTTAGCATCTGCTAATGATTCACAGCGATTTGAAATCAGAAATACTCAGAAATGCCATTTGAAGCCTAATTTTCTTAAGATACGTCCTCTGGCATCAGAAATTCCACAAGAACATGTTAACAACACGAAAGACACGATTTTCACTGGAGTGAGTCTTTAAGAAAAATACTTATTGGTTGAAAGAAAATATGAAAACCTAAATCTGCCATAGTATGAATGATTTTGGGCACAACTGTATGTATAAACTTTACTAAAAGTTAAAAGTCTGGAAAGTTAAACATCTTTCCATGCTAATTTGTTCCCTTACATATTAGGACCTCTACATGACAAAAATCCAGCTCCATAGTTTTACGGTCTTTTCAAGACCGACTACAAACCCTGAAGGCAGTGTATAAAAGTGCCTCACGTGAAATTATGGTGGTTATATAAAGGTTCATAAAACAATAAATGAACGGACACTTTTAAACTTTGAGTTGTTTTAATTTGGAAGAAGCCAGCTTTAGTCTTGGCCCTGCCTTGCACAATCACTAATGGTAAAATAGGTCTCTGTGTCAAAGTTTCAATGCATTTGGGGGGTAGAATCAAATATTGTGGCACAATAACAATAATTTTAAATTAGAACATTTCTTGTGTGCCTCATGAGGCAGGTGCCCAGTTTATGTTTGCATGACTTTGTTTGCATAGTTTAAGTAAATTATCCAAATAAGGATAAAAGATTCCCTCACAAACGTTAAAGGAGTCATAACCTAGTATTACCTTGGATACCTACGCTCTATTATAGTCTTTCAGGCTCTTCTAAAACAGAAAAGTGAAAAAAAAAATAAACATAGCTCCTCTGACCCTTATTTCTGAAGGCATTAGGCTATTGTCTCGCAAGATCTGATGCGATATTTTGGCTGTCATGGACGATCATTGTAATAATGCAAATGAGGGGCGCATTGATTGGTGGCATTCTAGGTCATTTGTCGTTTGCAAAGTAGCAGCCATTACCCGTGTTGTCTTCGAAGCTACTACTCCCGCTAGCATACAATTAGCAGTTAGCTGCTGTTTGTTACACACAGCAGAGCCATAAAAACACAGCCTTAGCGTTTCAATTGCAGGCAAGTCTCTGATTGTTGGAATGGCCCCTTTTTCCAAACGGAGCTTGAGTTCGTACTTCGAATCGGAATTCAGAAATGGCGGCGCTCGACTGAATATGAGGGGGGGAGGAGCAGGGCGGGCTTCCTGCAGCATAGGTCTGCGATGTCCATATATGGTATATCCTGCGCTGACTTGACGTCAAGTCGGCCAGAAGTTTAACATTGTGTATTTGAGTGCATGTGGGCTGGTTGACGAACCCACAGGTAAACAAACGCTATTGGCTTCCCGGCCAGGGTATAATCGTTAGGCAATCATAATATACATACATTTTTTCTCATTGAAAAGTGAAAATTACAGGTCATGACTCCTTTAACTAATTGTGTGGCATCTCTCGACACTGGATTAAAAAAAAAAACTGAACAGTGACAGACCACACCAAATTATTTTGTAATAACTGTAGGAAAACATTACAGTACAACTATGAGTTGCTTGAATTGTTTAATTTTGGTTTGAAAATTAAAAGCTTTTTTTGAACCTAAAATCCAATTAAAAAGCTTAATTAGTAAAAACACTAAAAAGGATAATTTCTTTACATTTGCTTAGCTAATGCTAAAGTTGATATGCCATTCAGGCCATTGACACACGTAGCTGTCATGATTTTATATATATATATATAGGACCCAAATGCAGAAAGTTTTAATAATAACAAAACAAGGACTTACAAAACTCAGGAGGATAAAAAAAAACGCAGCAATGGCAAAAACAGGAACCAAGAAGGGAAGGTAGCCGGTCAACAGGGAAGGCAGGAACCAGGCAGGGAAGAATGACGACGAACCAGCGAGTTGTGACTAAGTGAGAACTGTATTTATACTGAGGGGAGAGGGAGGATGTGAACAGAAAGAGCTGAGGACTAATTAAGAGAAGCGGTTGCAGCTGAGAGGGAGTGAGCAGGTGAAAATAATTAGCAGCTGTGATGGAAGGCAGAATGGTTAGGGAAACTAGACAGAGGATAATACTAAAGAGGAATAAAATATAACAAAACTAACAGGGACTAATAAAGGATAAGTATTAATAGGAACTTGGGAAAATAAAGAGATGAACACAGACAAGAGCAACCAAACACAAGAGCACCAGAGGGAGGAAAAAACGCAGTGGAAGGAAAAAACTCAAGTCCAAACACCCAAGGAACCCAACAGTAGCTGGGTTTTTTAAAATGAATATTCTCACTACCTCGTTTAAAAAAAAACTCCGTCCACACCTAACCGCATAGTGAGTTTTTAGGCACATTCATAGACATGCAAAACCTGTAGGGGGCAGTAGTTCCCCCAGACCCCATCCACTCAGAGTAACTATCTTGTAATACCAGTTGTTTATAGTTTGTGTGTGAAGGATCAGATCAAATATTTTGATCCATCTTGTTCCTCCTACCTTTACCTGTAAATGTGTCACAGGGAGAGGAGGATCATTATCAGATTACTGCAGAGTAGCAGAACATTTTTTTGTTTTTACTCAGTTTTTGTTTCACGTGACTTTCTTTCTCCTACAGTGTTTCATTTCAATCTCATGCAGATAGCTAATATTGCACATTAAGTGACGACATCATTTAGTTACTATGACATTTTCTAGGACACCCAATCACTGCCTTTCTTACTGAGGAGCTGGCAACATTGATTTCAGGCACCTGGTAGAAAAGATAAACAGAAAAAACTGTAAAACTGTAAGAAGACATTGCCTGAGGTCAAGTCTGAGTTCTTCTTTGATTGTTTAAAACACAGTTAAAGATGTGTTTTACATTTGTGGAAACAGAAAAAGGAAGATGTCTTAAACCCAGTTTTGTGTATTACCTTATCTCCAGAGTTCCCTGTTTGGTTTCAGCCCCAGGTATTGGCTGCACAAAATCTCACCACAAAAAAATCTGAACATGCATCCACCCATCCATCCATTCATCCATCCATTCATCCGTCCATCCATCCATCCATTCATCCACCCATTTATCCACCCACCCATTAGCTCCATCCATCCATCCATCCATCCATCCATCCATCCATTTATCCACCCATCCATCCATCCATCCATCCATCCATTTATCCACCCATCCATCCATTTATCCATCCATCCATCCATTCATCCACCCATTTATCCACCCACCCACCCATCCATCCATCCATCCATCCATCCATCCATCCATCCATCCATTTATCCATCCATCCATCCATTCATCCATCCATCCATTTATCCACCCATCTATCCATCCATCCCATCCATTTATCCATCCATCCATCCATCCATCCATTTATCCACCCATCCATCCATTTATCCATCCATCCATCCATTCATCCACCCATTTATCCACCCACCCATCCATCCATCCATCCATCCATCCATCCATTTATCCATCCATCCATCCATTCATCCATCCATCCATTTATCCATCCATCCACCCATCCATTTATCCACCCATCTATCCATCCATCCCATCCATTTATCCATCCATCCACCCACCCATCCATCCATCCACCCATCTATCCATCCATCCATCCCATCCATTTATCCATCCATTCATCCATCCCATCGATTTAACCATCCATCCACCCACCCATCCATCCATCCATCCATCCCATCCATTTATCCATCCATTCATCCATCCCATCGATTTAACCATCCATCCACCCACCCATCCATCCATCCATCCATCCCATCCATTTATCCACCCATCCATCCATCCACCCATCCATCCATCCACCCACCCACCCACCCATCCATCCACCCACCCACCCATCCATCCATCCATCCATATCCATCCATCCATCCATCATCTGTACCCGTCCATCCTAGGTTCCCAGTCCATCAAAGATTGAATGGGGTTTTAGGTCATTTTTCTGTTTATGAGATAATTTAGGCTTTTTATGTGTTGTGATATATTGTGATCTGTTTAAGGGTTTTTTTCTTCTGTCCACTGTCACCACAAGCTTGATCAGGAGGAGGGATTGCTGCAAATTTCATCAACAGCTTTATACCAAATTAAAAACTGAATTTCACCGTTTTCTTTTATAATTAGGATTACATTTGACTCTGTCATTAAATTTGATCCTGTGTGATTGTATTAGATTTATTTCATTATATGTTTCTTTATAAATGGATGTGAAATGGACCTGTTTTTCTTGTAGAGCCCCATAAGATGACATGAGTTCAGTTTCAGTTGCCACTCTCAGGCTCAGTTGCTGATTGACCTCTACAAGAAATAAATCACTTAAGAAATCTATCTGACAACATAAACGTGGGTTGAAAAATGTTTTTAAAAAAAAATCTATTGACGAAATTAGATGGCAGATAAGAGACAAGTTCCTGACATCTAGTTGTCTTAATGGGAGACCACAGTGAGAAAATGTCTCCATAAATGGTAAAAAGCCAGTCAACCTTCCAAGGAGTGAGCAGCCTACCAAGATTAGTCCAGGAGCACATCAATTACTCATCCTGGAGCTCCCAGAAGAACACAGAACAACAAGTAAATGATAGATAGATGTTGTGTTCTGTGAAATGATGGAAGGCTGTCTGTAAAACTAACAGCATTTCAAAAAAGGTGGACAATTTCCAGTTATTGATGGAACCATAAATTCTGTGAACCCCTTAATGTTGCAAAAAAAGTTTTCAAACGGCCTATTTAAAGTTCTGACTAAAGTACAAATGAGATGCTGTAGCATGACCTTAAAAAAGCTGTTATAGCTTGGAAACCCTCAAATGGGACTGAATGAAAACATCCTGCTAAGGAAAGAGGCCTAAAATCCTTCTGCAGAAGTCATCGTCACTTATCGCAAACGCTTGATGGCAGTTGTTGCTGCTGAGAGGTACAAAATAAAATCCACTCAGGTTATGTTGGAAAGTTATTTTGGTAATCTAAAAAAGTGTAACAAAAAAGCCAAAACAGAAGAAATCTGTAAGGGAGCAAATGTTTTTTCACTGCACTGTAGGAAGAGTGAAATAAATCATTTTCAGACTAACTTTTTGTTTCTGTTGTGCAGAACACGTGAAAGCCTTGCATCCAACACATCCAGCATTGTGGAAAGCAATAGACGGCAGAACCCGGCGCTGAGCCCAGGCCACATCGGCACCAGTAGTATTGGACTGCCATTCAGCTTTCGCGCCATCCCTGAGCCCCCCACCACGCAGCCTGAGAAACTGCAGAAGTCATCGAACTGCCTGGCCTCCATCACCAGCGTCTGACAGACAGACAGACAGACAGACAGCACGGACTGAGATGGTGAAGGTGACGGAGCTAAAGTGATGGGTTTTTACCTTTTTTTTTTTTCTTTTTTTTTACCCTTGCGTTCCTCAACCAGTACACACACAAACACACACGTCTTCAGACTCCTGAGGATTCATTTACTGGGACTGTTACAAAAACAGGCATGGCTTCAAGAGACTGTTCCTACAGCATCAAGAACTTAACTGCAAAAAACCCCAGAAGAACAGAATATCAAGGCGGCAGCAGCTGCAGAAACCGACCTAAACTACGTTGATTTTGGTGACATGGACTCTAGTTTGGCTTATATCAAGATTCTTGAATATTGGTATTGGAAAGTAGTAGACTATAGGATTCAAGTTACATTTGGAAATATCAAAAAAGCTTTTTATATTGCTTAACAATACATGTCCGATTAAATGTTCTCCTTCCTGAAATAGCGTCAAGTTCTCCAGGACAATTTAATGTATCAGCACAATGTCGAGATAATAAAAGTTGATCCTGAGAACAACGAATGAAAGATATAAAAACATGAATCAGCTAAGATTTGTGTACCGCAATGCAAATTATGTATGTATACTCGATACTTTTGATATCCTAATTATTATAATGGTGGTATTAAAGATGCTATGTGACCAAACTGATGTTTGTATGGTTTGAGCTTCACCCCACCCGCCTGCACAAACACATTACAGAGCACAAGGTCCATTCATTGTCTGATCTAGAGTCACAACTTTAAAATTGAGATTCATTTGGGTGGTTTCAAGCAGAGAAGTAAAGAAATTTCTATAATTTTAGCAAATTATGCATCATGGGCTGGTTTCAGTATCAAGGTACAGCAAGCTCAATGAAATATTTCTAATTAAAGGGCAGGGAAAGTGCTGGAGTGGCTTTTCTCTAAATAACACAATGCAACCCCTCCCCCACCTGTTGCTCTAAAAGAGAACTTTCTTACATGTATCTCTTGGTAACTAGAAAGACTGATTTGTCTGTTTGGAAATGTTTCCAGTCACAGAAATCCCATCAGTGTGTGAAACCTAAAGGTGAGCCTCTGGGCCCTCTTATCAAGTTAAACCTGTTTTAAAACCTTTGCCCGTTATGCAGCCTTTAATATCAGCAGAGCAGCAAAAAAGGTCCAGAAGTTTATGCAAAAACCCAAGAACATCATAGTTTTATCAGTAATCCAGTTGATCTATTACCATATGTAGATTCATTACATATATCAAGAGTTTGTTTCTGCTGACTTTAATGGTCATGGCTTCTAGCTCCTGAAAACCAAAGTTTTCAGTTCCTCAGGAAGCTTTGAAAGAAAAAAGCTTTTTTACCCAGCATGAAAGTTATGTCTCTTTACTGAACGGTGGATGCATTCAATACTTGTTCGAGGCTCCTTTTCCCTCTGAGGTGTTCAGGACGCCCACGTTGCTCTAATTGGGTCTTTCAGCTTGTCTGCATCGTTGGGTCTTTGGCTTCTCATCTTCCTCTCGATCATACTCCATAGATTGCTGTCCAACAGTACCACCATGGTCACTGGACAAGCTTTTAGGCACCTTCTGCAGTGGGGTCTGTAGCAAGTCCTGCTGGAAAATAAAATTAGCATCTTCATAAAGTTGACAGCAGAAAAAAGCATGAAGCTCTCCAAGATGTACTGGTAGATTCTCCAAATCATCACTGACTGTAGAAGCTTAACTCTGGACTTCAAGCAATGCAGATTCTGTGCCTCTCTACCTTTTCTCCCCCCTGCTGAGCCTTGATCTCCAAATCAAGCGCAACATTTCATTCAATCTAAAAAGTAGACCCTATTATGTGGTCTCTGGTCCAGGAGTGGAATGTAACGGTTGTAGTACCGTTTCTGGGTACGTCTGTGTGTAATAACTCTAGAAGCTCTGACTCTAGCTGCTATCCACATGTTGTGAATGTTGCCCACACTATTGAATGAGCTTTGCTCCACAATTCAGTCAAAGCTGTGGTAATCCCTTCAGCACCTTTTTCTGCCACACTTTTTCCTTCCACTCAATTTTTCATTAATATACATGAATACAGCCATCCTAAGAGTCAGCTTCTTTAGCAAAACCCATTGGTGGCTTAGCCTCAGTCTCTATCAGCTGGACAACTCTTGGATCTGCAGTCTTCCCCATTGTGTATTAAAAATAATTTTTTTTATTCATTTTGTGTAATTGTCTGACGTTCTGAGAAGCTGAATGATATTCTTTTTGTGTTGCAGCTGCATGTCTGAAAATCAAAATGACAAGAAATAAAAATGGTACCTGGAATAATAGTTTGTTATAAAGTAGTTTTGCAGCAGTAGGGATAACTGTTGCTTGTCTGTTTTAAATAAAAGCAATCATATTATATTTTACCTTTTTAAAATGTATTCTGGGCCAGTTCTTCAAGGTTAGCATACTGTCGAAATCTCACACCCACCAATGACTACCCTGATGGATACTTTCTTGGGTTTAGTACTTCAAGAATGAAAGAATTTGCACCCAAACCAACAATGAAAGCTCAGATGACAGCATGAACCCAGGCCAAATGGACTGATTGAACTGTAAGAATAGTTTGTTGTAAACTCAAAACTGTCGAGTTATTGCTTTAGACCAGTACTGTCCAAACATTTTGCCACATGGGCTGAAATAATCAAGTTGAAATTGCTTGAGGGACATAAATTAAAATTATCTAAAAACCTTGCAAATTGGATTTGACCTGATTAACAATAAACTACTCCTGGCAATCTTTAGACAAATAATCATTTTTGAGGAAAAGGGTTCTGAATATCAATGGTAGATCCAAAACATATTGGTTGTTAGGCTTGTTATATTAAAATAAAGGCATACAGTTGAGTAAACGCTGCTGGATATTTGTAGCCCTAACTGAAGTTAAGTAAAAACACACACACATACACACACAAAAAAAACAGTTATTAAAAGATGAAAGTGTTGTTCTTAATATTTCCATTGTAAGGATTTCAACAACAAAAACTGTCCCCACCTGAAATGTAGCATCCTTGAATTGCGTTTGGAGGCCAACAATGGCCCCCTGTCCTCCCTTTTTTAAGCCTTTAACTGCAATTTAAATATGTCAGCCTCAGTTATAAAAACTCAAGCTGTCATTCATTCAAATTCTGCAACTTCCGCTTTATTAAAAAAAACACCTTCAAACCTACAGCAAATGACCCTTCATCATAGGGACCGATCTTATCTGTGGCTCTTAGGTCAGAAACCTAGGTTGTTCATTTACAAGCTGTAATATTTTAGTATTTTTAGTAAAATGATATCCCGTTTAACGCATATCTTACAAATAGACTAAAGACTTTCTTGGACCCTCGTATTTCTAGTTGACTGCAGTTCCCTAGTTGGCCTCTACGTGGCGCTAAATACGTATTGGGGGGCTTAACAAGCTGCTGCAATATCGTTGCAACATGGAGAAACCACCATGTGAGCCAACAACAAGCTGACCCAGTCTCACAGCTTATGGTTTTAGTTCCTACGGAGAGAGCAGATTACAGAACATCTTAGCCAAGAAAAACGCCACACAGCTCTGGACTCATTGGAACACAGCAGTCTGGACTCATTCGATTATTATTCGCATATTGTTTGCTTTTATTCGTGTTCAGTTTTATTCAGAGAAACTTCGACAATTCTTTGGGAAACGTTAAAGACCTATTTATTGGGAAAACCACTTTCAATTCAAAGCACTGACCTTTAATAAGCTCAGCATTGGTGCCCTCTAGTGGTTATAAAGAAGTAAAGTACTATACGGCTCAGTTTGCTGAAGAAAAATAAACGTGGCTCCAGTGCTTTTGATTGTCTAAACTGTCCGTGGAAAGCAGATAAGCAATAATGTAAGTAGGCTTACTATCAGTCTTTAAAATATATACAGTACTGTGCAAACGTTTTAGGAAAGTGTGAAAAAATGGTGTTAAAGAATGCTTTCAAAAATAGAAGTGTTAATCATTTATTTTCATCAATCAACAAATTGCATTGAATGATCAAAAGAGAAATCTAAATCAAATCAATATTTGGTGTGACCACCCTTTGCCTCCAAAACACAATCACTTCCAGGAATTCTCCTTCTTCTTTACGCTGAAGATAGTTCTTAATGACTTTGGCTGTATGTTTAGGGTGGTTGTCGTGCTGCAGAATACATTTGGGGCCAATCATACACCTCCCTGATGGTATTGCATGATGGATAAGTATCTGCCTGTATTTCTCAGCATTGAGAACATCATTAATCCTGACCAAATCTCCATTTGCAGAAATGCAGCCCTAAACGTTCCAGGAACCTCCACCATGCTTCACTGTTGCCTGCAGATACTCATTATTGTACCACACTCCAGCCCTTCGATGAACAAACTGCCTTCTGCTACAGTCAAAAATTTTATCTCATCAGTCAAGAGCACCTGCTGCCATTGTTTTGCACCAAAATTCCTGTTTTCGTGCATACTTGAGTTGCTTGACCTTGTTCTCACATCAGAGGGTTGGCTTTTTGGCTTCAACTCTTCCATGAAGACCACTGTTGGTCAGACTTTTCCAGACAGTAGATGGGTGTACCTGGGTCCTACTGGTTTCTGCCAGTTCTGAGCTGATGGCTCTGCTGGACATCTTCTGATTTCTGAGGTAATGAGCTTGATGTGTCTTTCATCTGCTGCACTAAGTTTCCTTGGCCGACCGCTGTGTCTATGATCCTCAACGTTGACCGTTTCTTTGTGTTTCTTCTAGCTTGAACAGCACATCTAGAAACCCCAGTCTGCTTTGAAATCAATCTTTGTCTGGGAGAGACCTTGCTGATGCAGTATAAAAATACCTTGTGTCTTGTTGCTGTGACATGAAACTATCTTCCACAACCTCCCCTTGGTGGCAGAGTTGATCTGTTCCTCACCCAGGTTTAAGCCTCTTACACAGCTGGTTCTATTTCACTTAACGACTGTGTTTCAACCTACCTGTCACATTGATGATCATTAGCACCTGTTTGGTATAAATGGTTGATCATGCACCTGACTATAATCCTACAAAATCCCTGACTTTGTGCAAGTGTACCTTTAAGAATTCATGCTGGTTTGAAGACAAAAAGTAGTAACACCAAATATTGATTTGATTTGGATTTTGTCTGTTTTTTGCTCACTTTGCATTTTGTAAATTAATACAAATAAACAATCATTATTTATATTTCTGAAAGAATTCTTTGTTTACAGCATTTTTTCACACCAGCCTAAAACTTTTTCACAGAAATTAGTTTAGGGGGAGGAGGGCTGATGAAGTTGAAGAAAAAACAAAAGATTGAGAGTTCTTTTAGTTATCAGGCTCCTCTCCTGTGGAACCAGCTCCCAGCTTTAGTCCGTGAGGCAGACACTCTGTTTACTTTTAAGGCCAGGCTTAAAACTTTCCTTTTTGATAAAGCTTATAGTTAGAGTGGCTAAGGTCATCCTGAACTATCTCTGTAGTTATGCTGCTATAGGCTTAGACTGCTGGAGGACAGACTTACCAATTTTCTTCACTCTGCTGCTTCCTCTCCACCGTCGCTACATGCTTGCTCAGTATGAGGGATTGCTGAAGGATTGCTGTGGTTGGAAAGTCTGCATCAACGGGGCCCAACCTCACGCCAATGACTGACGCAATCTGCTGGGATTCCTTAAATAGGAAACTTTTTAACTGATTGGAATGTTTGTATAAATGTATTGAAATGACGTCTTGTTAAGTGCCTTGAGATGACATCTGTTGTGAATTGGTGCTATATAAATAAACTGAATTGAATTGAATTGAAAATTAAAAACCTGTAAATTTGATCAACAAGACCTTTCTTAAATAGAAATGTATCTGTAGAGTTTATACAAAGATACAAACAAATAAGGACTTTAAACTGAAATGAATGACATTTCTTTTTTTTTGATGAGAAACAAACCTTGAAAACAACTGAAAGGTTTTTGAAGAAATAGTTTTGGATCAACGAAAGCAGACAAATAGTGGGAGGATTATAATGGAGAGCAGAGGAAAAGTGCTTGGAAATGTGAAGGTGAATAAATCTAAAAGCACACAGAGCTGGAGCGTCTAATAAAATACTTTTTTGGGACAAGTAAATGGGACATAAGCAGTCTACACACCCTGTTAAAATACTAGGTTTTAGGATAAATGGAAACTCTGGCAATACTTGGAAATGAATAGATCCCCTTTATTAAGACCGACGCGTTTTGGCGTGAAGCCTTCATCAGGGTCATTAAAAGAATTACATACACACAGAGATTAAATACAATGAAACTTACAAAAAATTAAAATCAGCCAATCATCTTTCAACACGTGTCACATATATGTATATATTTTTATAGTTCATGAAATATTTCTATATTTTTTTTATCCTGTTTTTTATTCATTTCCCTCTTTTTCATTATTTTTTTCCCATCAATCATTGATTTTGTCCCACATAATCAGACCCTTGGGTTCAGTCAACAGGGAGTTGTTGTTTATGGATGGTATGGGCGTGTCTTGTTGGCTTGTCATTTGAGTTACTGGTTTGAATGTTTGCTGTTTTCCTTTCCTTTGTTTAATGGATGTTGGAGTCTTCCGGAGCAGCGTCATTTTATTGTTGATATATTGTGCTGTTGAACCACTAATATATACATATATTTCAGATTTTGCCCTTATTGTGGATTTTTCAAGGATAATTCTTTAATTAACTTCAATACTCCTCCCTCTAACTTCATTGGCTGACTCATGCATGTCGAAAGATGATTGGCTGATTTGAATTTTTTGTAGTTTTTTTGTAAGTTTCGTTGTATTTAATCTCTGTGTGCATGTAATTCTTTTAATGACCCTGATGAAGGCTTCACGCCGAAACGTGTCGGTCTTAATAAAGGGGATCTATTCATTTCCAAATGTTGCCGGAGTTTCCATTCATCCTATGATTTTCTCCTTTTCCGTGCACCTTGGAAGTGGGTGAAGTTGCATCGGCATTACTGTTTTCTCTTAAAATACTAGGTTTTAGAATGATTTCATACATTTTTTTCCACCTTTAACTGGGCATTCATCCTGTACAGTTCAGCTGAAAACTAAACAAATCTGTCAGAGAGAAAATCTTTCAAACGGAAACTGACAGGTTGCGAAGGCACCTTTTAAAGCAGTCTCAGAGTTCAGCAGTCTATCAGCAGCCCACATCCTTACAGTATTTGTTCACTCTAACTTGCAAAAATTCTTAAAATCTGTTGAGTAATGAGGAGATCTCTGACCCAGAGCCCTCTTCAGGTGACCCTACAGATTCTTGGGACTCCATAGCTTTCATTCCTTTGCTTGTTTGACATGTGCTTGCTGCTTGTCTCCATCTTCCCAGCATGTCTGAAGCTGACTGGTATTTAGAACTGTTTATGATTTTATCCATATTGGAAAAACATGAATAAAGTAAAAATATCTGAAAGTAAAAATAACCCCAGAGCATGATGCTTCCACCACCATGTTTCACTGTAAGCATTATGCCATGACTTACCTTTTGATGCAGTGGCCAGAAGTTGAAGTTCTTCTACAGAGTTTTAGAGATTTTATCCAGACTGGAATATTTTTATGTGTAACATGTGGAGAATAAACAGATTGTTTTCACATTTCAAACATGACCAGTGCCAACCTGCAGCTCCTTCAGTGTTACTGCCAGTCTCTCTGCACCCTCTCTGAATGGTCTCCATCTTGTTTTTATTGGTTATGGAAAAAATGTCCTGTTTTTGCTGTGTCACTGTATTTTCTACAGGTATTGATGCCTGACTTTATTGTACTGTGATAAATATGTAAATAATGGGGGTAATCAGTTAGGTAGATTACAGGCATGTCTGGAAGACATAAAAACATGGATGAATCTAAACTTTTTGCTTTTAAATTCTGACAAAACAGAAGTTGCTGTCTTTGGACCAGAAGTTCTTAAACAGAAACTGATTAGTCAATCACTTCATCTGGATGGCATTAAATTGGCCCCCAGTAATAACGTAAAGAACCTCAGCGTTATTTTTGACCAAGACTTGACATTTAAATCCCACATTAAACAGGTTTCTAGGATTTCTTTCTTTCACCTCCGGAATATTGCTAAAATGAGAAACATCCTGTCCAGGAGTGATGCTGAGAAACTAGTCCATGCATTTGTTACCTCAAGGCTGGACTACTGTAATTCTTTACTATCAGGTAGTCCACAAAATGCCATTAAAAGCCTTCAGTTGATCCAAAATGCGGCAGCAAGAGTTCTGATGAATATTAAAGAGAGATCACATTTCTCCTGTTTTAGCTTCCCTTCATTGGTTCCCTGTTAAATCCAGAATAGAATATAAGATCCTTCTTCTTACATATAAAGCCCTTAATAATCAGCTCCATCATACATCAGAGATCTAATTGTTCCTTATGTTCCTAACAGAGCCCTTCGCTCTCAGACTGCAGGTTTACTTGTAGTTCCTAGGATTTCTAAAAGTAGAATGGGAGGCAGATCTTTTAGTTATCAGGCTCCTCTCCTGTGGAACCAGCTCCCAGCTTTAGTCCGTGAGGCAGACACTCTGTTTACTTTTAAGGCCAGGCTTAAAACTTTCCTTTTTGATAAAGCTTATAGTTAGAGTGGCTAAGGTCATCCTGAGCTATCTCTGTAGTTATGCTGCTATAGGCTTAGACTGCTGGAGGACAGACTTACCAATTTTCTTCACTCTGCTACTTCCTTTTCTCCTACTACTCTCCAGTTGTATTACAGTACATTCTGTTATTTCGACTCATAGAAAGTTCTCTTATATCAGATCTTCTGTTCCTTCTGTGTTTCTGCTCTGTCTTCTCAAACCCCCAGACGGTCGTGGCAGATGGCCGCTCCTACTGAGCCTGGTTCTGTTGGAGGTTTCTTCCTGTTAAAGGGGAGTTTTTCCTCTCCACCGTCGCTACATGCTTGCTCAGTATGAGGGATTGCTGAAGGATTGCTGTGGTTGGAAAGTCTGCATCAACGGGGCCCAACCTCACGCCAATGACTGACGCAATCTGCTGGGATTCCTTAAATAGGAAACTTTTTAACTGATTGGAATGTTTGTATAAATGTATTGAAATGACTTCTTGTTAAGAGCCTTGAGATGACATCTGTTGTGAATTACCGCTATATAAATAAACTGAATTGAATTGAATTGAATTGACTGATACCTTTTCTAATGAGATAATTTTGATCTTTTGAAACTTCTTTGCAAACTTTGACTTTAGCTAAAGCATGCAAATGACCAAATGTCAAGGCAAATCTGTCGAGAACAGGTAGGAAGAATAATCAAAGGACTTCTGGGAGGTTGTGAGTTTAATTCTAGCATCCCTATATGCAACATATTGAAATGTCTTGCAGTGTAAAAGCTCAGAGACACAACCAGTTTAATTAGCATTTACCATAAATAGCATTTGAAAGGAAGGAACAGAAGATCTGATATAAGAGAACTTTCTATGGTACAGAAAGTAAAAAGTTGATAACAGGACACAGTGGATGTTCAGTTACTGGGAGGATCATCCCAGTCGATGCCCCCCGTCCAACAGGGCATTGCAGCCAAGCAGGATACCAGACCAGGTATATCCTCTATGGAGAGAAAAACACTGAGAGAAAACAAAGTTAACAGTCGAAATAACAGAATGTACTGTAATACAACTGGAGAGTAGTAGGAGAGAAAAGTAGCAGAGTGAAGAAAATTGGTCAGTCTGTCCTCCAGCAGTCTAAGCCTATAGCAGCATAACTACAGAGATAGCTCAGGATGACCTTAGCCACTCTAACTATAAGCTTTATCAAAAAGGAAAGTTTTAAGCCTGGCCTTAAAAGTAAACAGAGTGTCTGCCTCACGGACTAAAGCTGGGAGCTGGTTCCACAGGAGAGGAGCCTGATAACTAAAAGATCTGCCTCCCATTCTACTTTTAGAAATCCTAGGAACTACAAGTAAACCTGCAGTCTGAGAGCGAAGGGCTCTGTTAGGAACATAAGGAACAATTAGATCTCTGATGTATGATGGAGCTTGATTATTAAGGGCTTTATATGTAAGAAGAAGGATCTTAAATTCTATTCTGGATTTAACAGGGAGCCAATGAAGGGAAAGCTAAAACAGGAGAAATGTGATCTCTCTTTTTAATATTCATCAGAACTCTTGCTGCCGCATTTTGGATCAACTGAAGGCTTTTAATGGCATTTTGTGGACTTCCTGATAGTAAAGAATTACAGTAGTCCAGCCTTGAGGTAACAAATGCATGGACTAGTTTCTCAGCATCACTCCTGGACAGGATGTTTCTAATTTTAGCAATATTCCGGAGGTGAAAGAAAGAAATCCTAGAAACCTGTTTAATATGGGATTTAAATGTCAAGTCTTGGTCAAAAATAACGCCGAGGTTCTTTACGTTATTACTGGGGGCCAATTTAATGCCATCCAGATGAAGTGATTGACTAATCAGTTTCTGTTTAAGAACTTCTGGTCCAAAGACAGCAACTTCTGTTTTGTCAGAATTTAAAAGCAAAAAGTTTAGGGTCATCCATGTTTTTATGTCTTCCAGACATGCCTGTAATCTACCTAACTGACTGTGTTCATCAGGATTTATGGATAAATATAGTTGTGTATCATCTGCATAGCTGTGGAAATTTATCCCATGCTGTCTAATGATTCTACCAATTGGGAGCATATATATGGTGAAAAGAATTGGTCCAAGCACAGAACCCTGTGGAACTCCACAAGTAACCCTTGAGAGTGAAGAAGATTTATCATTTAAATGAACAAACTGGAATCTATCAGACAAATATGATTTAAACCAGCCTAGTGCTGTTCCTTTGATCCCTGCAACATGTTCAAGCCTTTCTAAGAGAATATTATGATCGACTGTGTCAAAAGCAGCACTGAGATCTAACAAAACCAGAACAGACACAAGTCCATTATCTGAGGCCATGAGAATATCATTAGTAACCTTCACCAGTGCTGTTTCAGTGCTGTGATGAACTCTAAAACCTGACTGAAACTCTTCAAACAGCTCGTTACTGTTTAGATGCTCACAGACTTGATTAGCAACAATTTTCTCAAGGACTTTGGATAAGAAAGGAAGGTTAGATATAGGTCTGTAATTCACTAAGTCATCTTGATCAAGGGAAGGTTTCTTGAGTAAAGGTTTAATTACAGCTATTTTAAATTCCTGTGGTACGTATCCGTTTACTAAGGATAGATTCATCATATCCAAAATGGGCCCAGGAACCAAATGGAACACTTCTTTAAATAATTTGGTTGGGATTGGGTCCAACATACAAGTTGAAGGTTTAGATGAGGCTAATATTTTTGATAATTCCGAAAGCTCCACTGAATCAAAACAGCCTAAGCACAACTGAGGATCTACAGTTCTTTCTGATGCTGCGTCATTTACTGAGGAAGAAGTAATCATGTTTGGGAGGGTGCCAATGATTTTATTTTTAATAGAATTAATTTTATTTATGAAGAATCCCATAAAATCATCACTGCTAAGAGCTGGGGGAATAGTTGGCTCAACAGAGCTCTGACTCTGTGTAAGTTTGGCAACTGTACTAAAAAGAAACCTAGGATTGTTTTGATTCGCCTCTATTAATGATGAAAAATATGCTGTTCTAGCTTGTCGAAGGGTCTTTTTATACAGCAGCAGACTGTTATTCCAGGTTAAATAGGAATCCTCTAGATGTGTAGAGCGCCATTTTCTCTCCAACTTCCTAGTATTCTGCTGATAATGCAACTCATTCCTGACACCGGAGAGAGTTGCATTATCTTTTCTTTTCTCAAGTTTTTAGCTTATAGCTCTTTAGGAAGCAACCTGATTGGTGCTAAATATGATTTACTGCAGGAGAAATTGGCTGCTGATAAGAAAAATGACTTCTCTAGTTGAGTCTTTGCTAAGTTACCCATTGTGTGTCGTCGACACAAAGTGTTTCATCTCTTGAGCTCAGAAGATGTTTTACTCCAGAAAAATCTTGAGCCAGTTTAGTTTATTTGAAAATGGATAATACACATCAATTAACATATCAATCTAGCATGTATTGTACCTGGCCCTGGCAGGACGATAGGATTGAATAAAATTTACAGATTAAATGACTTGATTGTTAAATTACAAATTACCAAGTAATTAATAAAAACCAACCACTGTTTAATAGATTTAGTAACATAATGTTCCTCAGTTCTGCTTGTGCGTCATCCCAAAAATGAAGTGCCCTTTAAGAGAAGACTGACTTTGCTGCATGGCATCTTACTGTCCTCTCTAGGTAAAGCTCTTCTGGACAAATTTTTAGTTTATTAATTAAATTACTTTTTCAATGGAGATGGGGAAGACCATGCAAAAGTTTATAACTATACTAGTAAAAAAAATCCAATAATTTAGTCCTGTATTTTCATGCTAATTATATTTAGTTGAAATTCTGCAGGGGTAGTATGAGTTAGACTTTTTATCCATTATTTCTATAGCATATTTCAACTGTCTTTTTATTGATCAAAATGTAGTCTTTCCTATTTGTGTCTAACTGGTCATAAGTTTGCTCTTCATAAAGTAATTCATGTACACCTGTGAAGGTAAATTATGTCTTTGTTCTCTAACATTATTCGAAATGATTTCAATTAAGTTTTTTTAACCTGGATTTTAAAAATTTGATTCCAAAATTACACCAAGATATTTATAATCATACAGTCATACAGTATTTACCCTGTTACTATGACATCAAAATGTGGAGCTCCACTTAAAGACCTCAAAAAAGAACATAAATACTGTTTTATCAACATTAAAATGCAGATATGAGTTGCATAACCAATCAGAGATCCTAACCATTACAGTGGACAATTCTTCTGCAAGTCTGTTGTTTGTTTTACATGCAGAAAACGGAATTGTTTTCTGCATGTAAATACACAACTGTGTCTGCATATAGATTAGTACGGTTACAGTTCAGTTTCCTTAAAAACAAATTAGTATAAAATTTGTAACTTGTAATAAATGAAAAATTAGCAAAGTCTGAATTTCTTTCAAAGCTTCTCAGAAAGCCCAAAGAAAACTAATTAAGGACACTTAAAAAATATGTCAACCAAACCCCTCAAAGAACTAAGCAATGCCTACAAATAAGGGTTGACTAAAGACTTTTGAAATATGTCACAGCATAAAGCTTGGGGGTTTTCAGGCATTGTGGTTGGATCATCTTATGTAATTACTAAACATTAATATTCATTTTTAATGCAACCAGTATGTCCGATCATCTTAGACCCTTGGTTCATTGGCATTAACAGTAGAGGTACCAATAATTGTGGCACCAGCAGTTTTTTAACAAAATACTTAGAGCAGGTTTTTCCTAGTTAATAAGCGTAATTGAACTGTTTGTTGAAATTTATATTCAAAAATGTTCAATGTGAGATTATCATAAAAAACATTAATATCAGATTCAACAGGGAGACACGAAGCGGATGGAGGTTTAAACTTGTGTGTACTTTAATGAGCGATGCAGCAGACGTAGCGTCACCGTCTCTGGACTACAGACATGAACGTGGAGTGAGAAAACAAAAATGGGTTTGGATCACTTGGAGCTTGGCACGTACAATGACATATTCAGCTTAAGCACATACAATTTACAGACAACCACGCAAATGTTTCCTTATAAATCAGCTACAACACACACTTCAACGGTAGAGCTCAACAAAAAAACAATGCAGCTGATATTCCTCCGACTTCCTCCTCTTCATGCTCCAGCTACACGGTGAGGAAGCATTCAGATGGAATCTGCTGCAAGGCGCAAACACATGAGGAGGTTCTGTTAGCGGCAAAAACACGCATGCACTGTATACACTCTTCCGCACATACAAATCACACATCCTCTGTGTTTTCTTTTTACAGTGTCAGCCACTCTATACACTTGTAGACAGCTGTGGAACCATAAATCTGGTTGTAAGGCATTATTTAGTGGCTCCACAGATCTCGAGAAGCTGATGTTGGCCTTGCAAAAGTATTTATACCCTTTTTTTCCCCATTTTGCCACATTACAAACATTCAGTGAGACTTGATGTTATAATCCATTTGTGAAGTGGAAGTAAAATTATACATGCTTTTAAAATAGTTTATACTATTAAAATTAAAATGTGGCATGTGTTTGTAATTAAGCTGCCTTCTTTTGATGTTCAACCAAATGGCTTCAGAAGTCACCTGTGAATAAATGAATCTAAGCATGAACACAGCTGTTCTGTGAAGGCCTCTAAGGTCTGTCAGGCTTCAGCTACTGAAGGACATCTTGACCACTTTTCCTCACTCTGCTACTCTTTCATACTACTCTCCATTTTTGTTTATTTGAGCTCAACCATTAACTTTATGTTCTCTCCGGGTTTTTTTCTCTCCATAGACATTTGATCTGCCTTGGTGTTTGTATAGCTGAGAGAGAGAGTGGCCATCGACTGAGCTGTGGCTGCCAAAAAGCTCATGTGCTCTCTTTGTAGACGATATACTTTGCCGTGGTGAGGATGCTTTTTTTCGGCAGGCAGGGACAGGATCATGACAGAAACCCCTCTGCAGGTTGTAAAAGACTGGAGACAGGGCTGGAGGTTTCCCTAAACGTACGGCCAGATGTATGATAGAATATTTTAGATCAAAGCATGCTCCTGAGTTAGAATGGCCCAGTCAAAGTCCAGAGCAAAATCCAGTTGAGAATTAGTTGCAAGACTTGAAGACTGGTGCTGATAGAGTCTCTCCATACAATCTGAGAAATTGTGAGCTATTTTGCAAAGACAGTTAGGCAAAAATGTCCATCTGTAGGTGGCGCTGTAATATCAGCAAATGTTTGTTCTACAAAGCATAGATTGAAAGATGTTGAGACAGAAATGCACCTCACTTTTCAGATTCCATGTATCCTTTTCTTTCTGCTTTACAATTATGCACAGGTTGGTGTTGCTCTATCACATAAAATCCTAAAAGTGTTCACTTTGAGGTTGCAACACCACAGAAGAACAACATGTTGAAATGATATGAATACTTCTGCAAGTTGGATTATCCATCCATTTTCTATACCCGTCCATCCTATGCAGAGTTGCGGGGGGGAGCGGGGTACACCCTGGACAGGTCGCCAGTCCATCAAAGGCAAGTGAGATTATCTCCATTTGAAAACCTTCATTCAGTTAGCACCATGAGGGTCTCTCTTTCGACAGCCGTGAGTTATTCCCTTCTTATACACACACACACACACACACACACACACACATATATATATATATAACAAATACTGGGAGGATTTGAAACCTGTTTGAAGAGTACGACATAAAGCAAGGCTTAACATCAACGATGATCAATCTCCATTTGTTTCTTTTCCGTTTCACCGTTTCATTCCACGATGGTCTGTATGAGCTATAAGCAGCCGAGTGTAAAAGAACGAACTTCGGCTTTTGTTTGTACTTTACTCGGAAAACTCACGCACAAATACACACAGTAAACACGTTGGGAGTAACAATACACAGAAATAAAACGATGTGCAGCCGTTCAGAGCTGGGCTGAAGAGGCCAGTTCCCAGCCATCCAAGGCAAATAAAACATCAGTCAGCGGTCTGAGTTACTGTGGATGTAAGCAGCCATCTGGTGACAGTAAATAGCACAGTTCAAGGATGAAGGAGCGGTGCAGAACTCCTGTTTTGATTCTGTTCATTAGTCTCCTTCACCACTAGTTTATAATTGAGAATATGAGTCTAGGATGTCCTAAAAGTGGTTTCTTTGGGTTTGTGTGTCCATGAATAACACTTCAAACTGATTTGGATGTCCTGCAACCTTTTTTCCAGACTCAGTCCCGATCCCTGAAGTCTTATTTTCATTTCCTTTGCATCTCAAAGTTCAATGACTTTTGTAAACAAGTATTTGCCCCAACAGCTGTCCCCCAACTGGTGGAGGTTGTCGTTTGTCTGTGGGTCAGAGATGACAGAAGAAACTGTATTTTTCTTATTGCCATACTGCAGAGGTCACAGGCTGAGTGTAGAGTCATTTCCTGGCGTGAAGGTTCTCCTGGAACTTGCTGCTTGTGTATCGGATGTGGAAGCCCTTCTTGCTGATTGTGTCGTCGCTGTGGAACCGTATCAGCATAGCATCTCCAGGAGAATAAATCCCTTCTCTGGGCTGAACATGGAAACACACAGAAAGATCTGTTAAACAGCGCTTTTAACTTTTACTAGTTGATATTAGCTCTGTAACATACAGTAAAATATGTACGCACATATAAATAATCTTACACCCTCTTTCATTTATAAGCATCAGGACATGGTTCTAAATGTATTCAAATCCAACCTCAATTCGGCCAGCTTGTAAAACCATGTTTAGCAGAACAACTCTGAACAGTTGTTTTCTGGGATTTTGGCCTACTGACCTCTAAAACGTTATTATTAATTATTATTATTATTATTATTATTATTATTATTATTATTATTATTATTATTATTATTATTATTATTATTATTATTCTCTTTTCCAGACATTCTGCTGTGTTTGGGATCATTGCTCTGTTGATGACCTCACATTTGACCCAAGAATATTTTGTCATCCAGTCAAGTTTATGGTTGACTGAATGCAAGGTCCACTGGTCCTGTGGCTGAAAAAACGGCCCACATCACCACCCCTCTACCTCCATGCTTATTAGTTGGTCTAAGGAGCTCATACTCTTGAGTTTTCACCATACATGGATCTGTGCATTATCACCAAACATATCTACCTTGTTATCAATAATCTAATTCTTCTTCTAATCGGTTAAATTTTACAGATTGTTGGATGTGTCAGATTTGACCAACAATTAGTCAAAAGATTTAAAGAGTTGATATGTCTGTCAAATTTGGGAGTTTTCTGCAACTTGACTGCTGAGTTGATAATGTTGGATTCATTTTTCCAAAATGAGAGTGAAGCTAAATTATTATTAAGTTCTTTTATATTATTCTTAAGTGGTTAAAAACTGAGGCTTAAAGATGAATTAAACAAAAATCATTGGCTTTGGCTCGTATTTTACATTTCTGTTTGAGTTACTAAATTGCTCTGACTAACAAATATGAATCGTTTGTGTGATGCTTTGAGCCTTCCTGAAAAACCTTGAATTAAACTCACCCCTGACCCACAGAAGCGACCCAACCGGTGTGAATTAGCATCATATCCGTTATACAGCTCGATGTAGTCATAACCACAATCTGCTTCCTCCTCCACTTCAAACGTTATGAAGCTGAGCTCGATGCCGTAGCCCTTTTCAGTGGTCAGCAGCCACTCGCAGTCCGTGTGACCCGGGTAGTTGTTGTCTCCAAACTGGGAATGGGAGTAAAGATTTTTCTGACGAACGTCTGCTTTCAGTCGACCTCCACACTCTAAAATACAAACAGATGAAGGGAAACCAGCTGGAATTGGAAGATTTTAGGATTTATTGGGTTTTCTGATCAGATGAACTTATTTTCAGATTGCTTCACTCGTGCATCTGCTTCAACAAACCACTAGAGGGGGACATTTACTTTAGAACCAATCAGTGACCAGTGACTGTGACTGATGCTCTTCACAAACAACCATTGTGCTTTTTGTAGAAGTGTATTTATGACAAATGCTGGGATGTATTTGTACCTGTGGAATGGGTAGCTTGGAATCCTTTCCGTTGCACCGAGGCGTCAGAAATGAAGCGCAGGTACATCTTGTTCCCAGTGGAGACCAGAGGCTCCGGGATCTTGCTGCCACACAGACGGCCCAAGATGGCCGCTGCATCGCTTTCCCCATCAAAGGCCTCCAGATGGTCATAAGCACATTCCTGATGCTGCTCGATCTCAAACTCACTGAAGGCCTGCACAGATCGGCAGAGAAAGATCAGTGAGATGAAGATACCACGACCAGTTTGTATATGAGAAAAATTCCTTGGATTTGCAGTTTTATAAGCTGCAGAGAAAAGGTCATAGTGTGAAAAAAACAGAGCTATATTTATATTTATGAATAGGTTGCACTCTTAAAGATTAACAAAAATGAAGGTATACATTAAATTATGCAGCCTTAGAAGAGCAATACACACAGAAAAATCCAGAAAAGAGACAAAAAGAATTCTTCTGCAGACATGAGACTGTTTTTTTTCTAAAGGGCCTTGAAATGACATGTTGTGAAATGGGACTATATGAAGAAAATGAATTTACTTACTTTAAGGTTAATGCAATGATGTTTAAAACCTTTCAAGTGATAATGCAACTTCAGTTAAAATTCTATAGTTTTCGCTAAAAGTTACAGATTTTTTACTAACTTATTGCCCAACTTTTAAAGTGCAAATGTTCACTATAGGGATTTATAAATTTACAACAGATATTTCTATGGTGTTCATGTTTTAAATATGGACCCAACTAAAATAAGAGACTGTAAAGAGGAATAATGGGCAGACAGGCAGATCAGTGGACTGATGATGAACTAGGGCAGCATGACATTATAGAAATATGTAGTTATTATTTTGCTCAAAATTGTTAAGGCATTTCAGCATCAAGGCAATTCAATG